>PVIU01002420.1:0-173401 GCA_004026605.1 Ondatra zibethicus
TCATATGCTCATTCAGTCCCAGTCCAGGTGGATTGGTGCGCTCCCATTAGTTCAGGCACACTGTCTCAGTAGGTGGACCAGCCCCTCACGGTCCTAACTTCCTAACTCATCTTCTCCCACCTTCTGCTCTTCAACTGCACCTTGGGGGCTCAATCCATTGCTCTGATGTGAATGTGGGTCTCTGTCTCTATCTCCATCCTAAACACCACTTTTTAAATAGTACTTATAAAAAAAAACCTACTTTGATGCCTTCTGCTGTTTCCAGAAAAGCGTCACTTCACCCTATCATGAAATCCTACCCTTTTATCTAATATCAACATGAAAAGATTTTGTACCTGAGCTAAGCACACCAAAAATACTCAGAATCTATGATGACAATGATAATTCCTGCAGGGAACACATACAGGGCTAATGCAAGATGAATGTGACCCCATTGCCTAGATTGTATTATTTGGCTTCCACCTGTATCCCTGTTTGCTGTTCTCCTTGAATGCATAACAGCTCTATCCATTGAAGGGTTGGCAGGCCAGTTAGAACCAGAGAACAAAGAAATAAAGAAAATGTAAGACGCTTCATAGGTTGGTACCTAGCCCAATACTCATCAGAGAGTCTTCATCTAGCAACTTATGGAAACAGACATAGAGACCCACAGCCAAACATTAGATGAAACTTGGGGATTTATGCTGAAGCAAAGGTCATAGGATTATAGGAGCCAGAGGGATCAAGGACATCAAAGAAAACCCACAGAATCAGCTAACCTGAGCTCATAGGAGCTCACAGAGACTGAACCAACAATCATGGAGCCTGCATGGGACTGACCTAATCCCTCTGCATGTATTTGACAGTTGTGTGTGGAAGGACGCTTAAAAGAAACCCCACACTAGCTCAGAATTGAGAAATAGATGGCTATTTATTTAGGGGTAAACTCACAAATCAGAATCCTCTGCTTGAACGGAGAACAGAAACCAAATCCAGCAACCGGAAAGAGTGCCGGAAAAGAGGCCAGATGCGAGCTCCACATCAGCATATATGGTATAAGAGGCCATGCCCTAGTGGGAGGGTAACCACTAGCTGTAAGACTTCCTACAGCAGTTGTGTAGCTTGGTCTTCCTGTGGGAACAGGGGCAGTCTCTGACTCTTTTTCTGGCTTTTGGGAACCTAGTCCTCATACTGGATTGCCTTCCCAAGCCTTAATACCAGGGGAGATGTTTAGTCTTACTACAACTTGATATGCCATGCTTTGTTGACATCCAAAATGTTCCTATTTCCTAAATAGGAACAAGGAGGAGTGGATGGAGTTGGAGGGCAGAGGAGAAGAGGGAGGGGAAACTGTGGATGGGATGTAAATAAACAAATAGATTAAAAGATGTAAGAAGCCTTCAGCATACCATAATAGCTTCATCTTACTACCACTATTGAAAGTCTGGGTAAAAGAATAAAAGATGCTTAAGTTTTTATATAAAAATGAAAAGATCCGAGGTTTAGTAATATTTGTTAATAGCTAGAGGAAATGCACACAGATCATTTACTTAACTTCTGCAATTGCAATAATTCACATAAATTCAATCCCCATTATAAATGCCATGGTAGCTAATCTTTCTTTAAAAGAAAATCCCAAGAGTCACTGCTAGGCAGGAAGAGACAGTTGCCTCTTGCCTCTCTATTTGCAGATTTATTTTCTATTTCCTACTATTATTGTCTAACTTTTTAAATGAAATCTATGCTTATGATTCCTCCAGTGCTCATCATGAATACAAAGTCATATCTACTATTTTCTTATTATCTAAAAATTCATTCTAAAGATTCTACTGCTTAAGGACATGAAGACTTTGTTTTCCTTCTGTGCTTGATATTATTCCTTAGATTTCTATATCAGGAGTAGGGCTACTCGTTGTCAACATTCTAACACCCTTGATAATTTGAAGTGTAAGTGTGTAAGCAATTGAGCTGGAGCCTTCGCAAGTTGTATCTCAGTGCCTGTACACAACAAACATACTCAGTTATTCATAAATTAATTGACCAAACTATTTCCTCAAAACGTTATCCTATTTTAAACACAGGTTCTTCCTCCCCATGTCGCTCTCCTATTTTTTTCTTTCTCTCGGTGCTTTCTCCCTAAAAATAACCTCCTTGTGGTATGATATGTTCCTCATATCCCTGCTCTCTCCAAGACTTTTTTCGCGAAGGGGTATTGAATTTTGTCAAAGGGTTTTTCAACATCATGTTGTTTTTTTCTTTCAGTTTGTTTACATGGTGGATTACATTGACAAATTTTCGTATGTTGAATAATCCCTGCATCTCTGGGATGAAGCCTACATGTGCTCAACTATGTTCATATAGAATTATTCGTAATAGCCAGAACTTAAAAACAACCTAGATGCCCCTCAACCAATTAATGGATAAAGAAAATGTGGTACATTTACACAATGGAGTATTACTCAGCAGTAAAAAATGATGGCATCTTGAAATTTGCAAGCAAATGGATGAATCTAGAAAAAAAAACATATTGAGTAAGGTAACCCAAACCCAGCAAGACAAATATAATATGTATTCACTCATATGGGGCTTTTAGACATAAAGCAAACAAAAACAAAAACAACCCAGCCTACAATCCACAACCCCAGAGAACCTAAACAACAAAAAGGACCTTAAGAGAGACATACATGGACCTACATAGAAAGGAGAAAAAGACAAGATCTCCTGAGTAAATTGGGAGCATGGGGAAAAACATATAGCACTATGAAAACAATAAAAAAAAAACAGCTTCCTTGTTTGTGGCTTACTTGGTTGCTACTTCTGTGCCTTGAACACCGTCAGTTGAAAGGAAAATATAAACTTTATCATGCTAGAGTTAGGAATATAAGAAAGTACTTATTTTGGACAAGTTTTCAAAAAATCAAAAACCTCAAAATTTTTCAGTAATTCTAAATTAGTATAATTAAATTTCTTCTTAAAAGAAACTCAAGAACATATTTGAGACCTAAAATGATTGGATGATTTTATAATTTTCTCTCCAGGTTCATGGCTTTTTCTTTAAATTATTTATAAAAGTTATGATTACAATTCTTAGAAATAAAGGAGGGAATATGGGAGGATAAATAACACTAAGGACCTTTAAGTCCTATAAAAACCAGTAGTAAAGAAGCTTCCTAAAATATAAATATATACATGCAGAGGAAGAACTTAAATGGAGCTGCACTGTAACGGGGTAGCAATGCCACTGCTAGACACTGTAGGCAAACAAAAGTCCAAAGCCAACAGTAGGCTACCTTTCTTGGCGTTGTTGGCCTGTGAGGTCTATTATGTCCCCAAATGTTAGAGGCCATTGCCAATGGAATTAGTTACCCTCCCAAATTTGAGAGTAATACTCTGTAACTAAAGGCACCACATACTTGAGTCATAGAACCTAGAGAAATGAAGGTGATACGGACATGGAATTTTCATATCTACTGAATGGTTTCAATAGTGTTGGAGGAGAGGGTAATCATTAGTCTTACATGGCTATGGGTCCTTCAAACTACAGAAACAACCTGCCTGGCAGGACATGCCCACTGGTACTACAATGGTGTGGATGTCATAGGAATAAGCGGATGCTTTGTGATTGGATTTAAGCCCCAGAACACAGGATGAAACAGAAACCTGTGCAGACATGGGGATCAATAACCTTGGCTATTGGCCCCAGGCCCCAGGGGAGAACCTACAGCTACTGCTCTGATAATGGTACATGTCATCAACCTGACGCCTAACTACTTCTCGTTAACCCACAGATGAGTGCATCGCCAAGACCCCAGCAGAGAAGCTTCTCTTTGCAGTAAAAAGCAATTGATTCAGAAGCCTACAGCCGATCAGGGTGCAGAGAATGAGTGACTGATCTTTCTGAACCCCGCATGGGGCATCTCTATCACACAATCCTCCTCCCAAGGCTCAGTGACCATTGCAGACGAGGGAAGAGAAAGACTTGAAGAGAGAGAGGACCACAAGGAAACAGCTTTCTCTGGACACAAGAGGAAATTTTCATGTATAAACTCACAGTGGTTGTGATAATGTGCACAACACCTGTGCACGTTTGACTCAGACAAAATTTCAGCCGAGAATTTTGAAGAGGGGAGATGGGAATGAAGTCCCACACCTAGCTGAGGAGCCATTGGTAACTGACAGTATTAGGGGTAAGAGCGAGCTTTCTTTAAAGGTGTGACCCCGGGGGATCTAACATGTTCCACTGGATGACCGCACAGCTGAGACTATATAGACAATACTAATGGGACTAGAATTTTTTAAAATGAGGATACAAAATTCAATGGGAAGACAATAAGGAAGCGGATCTGGGAGGAACCAGGGAAGAAATTGGATACGATTGGAATATAATATATGACACTCTCAAAGAATTAATAAAATGCATTTTTATTAATACATATTATTACCCACATATATTTTCTCTTTGTTTTCAGATTGTCTTTACGTATGAACTCCAAAGACGTGCATCTGCAGAGTTAGACTGTTGTAACTTCCTGTTAAACATTTCGCTCTCAATCGCGCTCTATTTTATCTTCAACATTATTTCTTTTCATCTTTTATATTGAATTCCTTGCTTTCCTGCCCTCTTTAAAAACACTCCATCCAGGCCTGGAAAAATGGCTCAACAATTGAGTGGCTGCTGCTCTTCCAGAGGCCCTGACTTCAGTACACGCTGAGTTCATACACCTGAGTTCAGTACATGCTGAGTTCATACACCTGACTTCAGTACGCGCTGAGTTCATACACCTGAGTTCACGCAGGCTGGGCGGCTCACAACCTCCAGTAGCAACACCTGGGGATCCACTTAACTCTTCTGTCTTCAGCTGGAGCCTACACAAACAGGCATGCATGCAGATGAACACATACACCCATAAACAAAAATAAGAAAAACAAGCATTCAGAAACAATCTACATTGAAGAAGCATTCAGTTTGTGAATTTAAAATGATAGGCCTGAGCAGAGAGTCTACTGAACACAGATTCTTCTAAGCAACACTACGTAGATTGAAAATAAAGGCACTTTTCTACTTCTTATAAACATTTTGTACATAAGCAAGAGGCAAGATATTCACCATTATATGGTCTCTGAAAAGATCTTTAAAAGGCTTTATAAACCAACTTTACTAGGTAGGGATCAGCACCATGAAACAGCATTCTCAAACTTTTAAGGCCAATATATTTGTTATTCTCCCATAAAAAATTCAAATTTATCACTAGATTCAGAGTGGGAAAGGGGTAGGTCTCATCTCTGGACTGTCCTTAGTACCAGGGCATCTAGAACAACTTCTCAGTGAAGGAACTTTAAAGTAAATAGCACAGCTGTTCACATCTGGAAGAGGAGATGATGCAGAAGGGTCCTCTTGAGTTGATTTGAAAACATAGCACTCGCAGCTCATAGGAGAGAATTCTCAGTATTCCTGCAGCAGAATGCCGCTGGCAATGAGTTGAGTGATTTGTAAGAAAATCAGGGCAGATAGACTATTGAAGACGTGGCTGTGATGGGGCAGCCAGAAATGAAGTAGTGGAAACACAAGAAAAGTGCAGAAGATGTCAAGATATTATAAGCACGCACCGTGCGCTACACACTTAATTAGTTCATTAAAAATAAATACTAAATGTCACAATATTTGATTAGGTAGGTATTATGAAACTGAGTGGTAGTTTATTCGAGAAAAACTTAAGAAGAGAATTGCAATTTAGGTTTTAGGATGTTAGAATCAATATGATGGTGCATGGTTAAAAAACTGTGATTGAATAAAGAATGTTGGGATTATGTCTAAATCGCATGAAAGTTAAAAGAGAGGAACTTACAGAAAGTTAAAAGAGAGACCATATAACACAGTAGTAGCAAACAGAACCTCAAGTAAGTACCCAGCGGCTATGCCAGAGGGTAATATGTGACCTTAGAAATACCAGTTTGAAAATGGTGAGAGAACTGAGAAAAAGAAGAAATTGTAGTGACTTTTTATGATAGGACATAGATCTCTGAAGTGACCTTAGCATCCTTTTCAGCTATTCCAAGGAAGCATGCAAGGTCACACAGAGAAGTGTTTTTAAGTAAGCAAGTTCAGAGACTGGGCAGAGGCACCTTGCTCGGATGGAAGATTATGGTTCAATAATAGGAATCTCAGCATAATGAAGTGCCTTCCTGGAGACAATACAGGATCTCAAATAAAGGACTTGCCATTTAAAAAATGTAAAACTCGCAGCTCCAAGAACAGGACAAAGGCAGAAAACAAGACCAGCAGGAAGCTGGGCTTCAGCTAGCCTGCCCTATGAGCTTACTCCTGAAAGACCCTGAAAGTCCTCTGGTCTGAGGGCAGGAGAAGATGCTGAGAATGTATGGGGCTTGAAGATGCAGGTGAGGACCAAGTGGCTCCACCAGGAAAGGAGAACAAGAACAAGAGGAGGCAGGCAAGCATAGAGAGGATTTCATAAGAGGAAAGTCTGGTGAGTACACACCATCAAACAGGAAAGTGCAAGATAGATGTCTAAATTTATAGATGGCATAGATCAAATAACAATAGAACATCCAGTCCTGGCACTAGACATGATCCACAAGGGATTGCTCAGTAAGTAAATTAATATGAATAAAATGATAGGGAAATAATAAATGGAAGAGAGGTACAATTTTCTTCACTTAAGACTTCCACTTTTTAGATTATGTGTTAATTATTCCCCACAATCAAATTTCTCAAGATGAAAATTGTTTTTCTGATGGTGAATAATTTCTCCTGGAAAATAAAATAGAATCAGGAAAAATCATCAATGTAAGGACTTGCATACACTAAGAATTCATTTTTCTCCACTACTGCCTTTTTTCTCTCAATTTCTTCTCAGTGTGAACAACAGTAATCTGTTTGGTTTTATCCCAGAACCACATTTTAATTTTTAATTATATATGCAGCATTTACACTCAGCAAACTCTGAATAGAGGGCATTCCTTAATAAAGATAATACGACATGTTTCTATAACCCAGCAAGGTCAGTCCATGAGAAGAATAAATAGAAAGATAATTGAGTAACTGATAGAATCATCAGAGAAGATATGAAGGAAGATCATGTCTGGAGGACAAAATGATGGAAAAATAAATAGAAGATGATGAGGTCACAGGGTAAAATGATAAAGAGAATTGGAGTCAAGAGACAAGGGTACTTGTTCTGTGACTTACGTTGTAGTCTAGGACAAAATAATATATCTGTGCTTGTATTTCCCTGACTTTGCCCTCCTCATTCACTATGCAGGAGCCATGGTGATCTTTTAAAAGAAAATCACATCATATCACATCTCTTCCTAAGCCCTCTAATGTTTTCTCATTTCAATTGGAATAAAATCTAGCCCCTTCCCCATAACCTTCAGCAGCCTATGCAAAGAATTCTACTCCTGTCCCTAAAGCCGCACCCTCCCCTTTTGCCTCCATTCCCTATCTTGGTTTGCTTTGTGTTTCTGAGATGCTGTGAGGCTCACATTTGCCATGTGTGCTGTGCACACAGTGATCTCTGTGTCTTCTTGTGCTGGACGGTTGCTGTTTGACGCCACTTCACTTTCTACTAGAAAAGGTCCCCTCCTCCCTTGTCTATCACATAGCTGTGACTCATGTACTTTACCAAACTTTGTAGTGTGGAAGTTGTGCCTTGGTCACTAAGTGTGGATTTGTATGGTTGTATTCCTCCAATAGTACCCTTGCCTGTCCTTTTCATCTCTGTAGGCTCATACCCTGGGTCATAACAGATGCCTTGATAGGAAACAAATAAAATGAGGAAGCAAACAGAAAACCATCAAGTACAGTGAAAAGAAAATAGAGAATATAAATAGAAGTCTAGAAAAGTATGTAAGAAAATGGAAAAATCTATAGGGAAAACATGAAGCTTAAACACCACAGCATCTTGAATATGTTAGAACACCACACACTTGTACGGCTTTTAAATACACCATAGGCTGCCATTCTCATTTGCTTGATATTTTAGAAAAATCAAAACAGTGCAAAGATTTTTGTACATATGTGGGAAAGCAAGTGTGAATGTGTGTTTAATCTCCATGCTTTGTTTGGGTGAGAGTGGGGTAGAAAAACCCATGAGACACCCTCAGAGTACAATCAAGATGTCAACATGCACAAACCCATGTGCTAGCCCTCGAAATTACACTCCTCCAGCTGGCCTGGTTAATTCTGAAAGGGATAAAGCTAACACTGCCAGCTCACACCCAAACAGTATAAAACTAAGAAAGAACACAATAAAACAGTGATAAACAATAGATTATTTCAGCGGCACATGGCAGATGCACCGTCAGGCTAAACTCAAATGCAACCTTTGGGTTCTGTTTCAAAAATCAGGGCCTGAATTACAGCTCCAGCATTCGAGGCACCCTTTGCAAGCAGTCAGCAATCGTTGCTAAGATGGGAAAGAAAGGGACAGATAAATAGGAAAAAGAAAAGGAGATATTAGTAAAGAAAGATAAAGCTGGAATTAATTAGTACACACGTGGCTATCAATGGGGCAAATACAAAAAGCATGAGAGCATTTGGAGGAAGAGACAGCTGACTTACATGGAGGAAAAGAGAAATAGGCAGTGCCAGCAAGCAGGAAGAAAAGAGAAAAATGAAAGCATAAACATTGTCTTGTCTATTTGGATATAAAAATCATTTATTTCATTAAATGATGCTGCGAAGAAAACTGATTCTTCCCCACCTAGATGCTCTCAATTGAAAGTAACTCCTCAGCAAAAGATAGAATGAGGTGGTAGAAAGGAGATGGGAATTGGAGTTGAGGAAAAACACATTATATACATGTATGAAATCCTCAAATACTAGAAAATACATTGTACTTGACTTTAAACAGGTTAATAAATGCATCATTGATTTCTCTTTATAAGTAGGGGTAGTTCTTCTGGGGAATAACGAGCTATGATTTGGAGGGTTGTCTGTCAGAGGGTCATGCCATGTGTTAAGGTCCCCTAGAAGGTAGAAAAACCTTTGAGAGGGAGATGATAGGCAACTGATCATTAAAGATCTGACCTTGAGGAGATAGGTCTTAGTGTCATTGTTGATGGCTTCTCATTCTGCCCTCATTGGCAGCCACATTTAGAGAGTCCAGCTTGATCACATGCTCATTCAGTCCCGGTCCAGCTGGATTTGGCTATCTTCTCTGCATGTATTATCTTTTTGGGAACCTAGTCGATTTGGATGCACACATTCCTAGGACGGGATGGAGGGGGGAGGGCCTTGGACTTCCCACAGGGCTGGGCACCATGCCCTCTTTTAAGGAAGCAGCGGGAGGGGGGAGTGGGAGGGGACTGGGAGAAGGGGAGGAAATGTAACTCTTTTTTTTTTTGAATGGAAAAATAAAAGAATATGGGGGGGAAAAAAGATCTGACCTTGAATAATGTGCTATCTCCTGAGCTGTAGTGATATTTCATTTATATTTTAATAAATAAAGCTAACTTGAATGTCCAAAAAGCAAAACAGCCAGGCACTGGCTCTTACTTCGACCTCAGTACAAATTGGTGGTCCTGCTTACAGGAATCTCAGACTGAGACTGTGTCTGAGAGCTGTCTCCTCCCATCTTATATTCCTCTCTAGTTCTGGGATTCAAGGCATGCACCACAACCGCATAGTTTCTATGACAAACTAATGTGTCTACTGGGATTAAAGGTGTGTGTTATTGCTGCCTGGTCTATAAGGCTGGCCAGTGTGGCTGTTTTACTTTTCTGATCCTCAGGCAAGGTTTATTTATTAAAATACAAATGAAATGCCACTACACCAAGCCGTTCCTCTTGTTCTTTCTCTGTCTGTCCAGGTAAATGAGTTTGCTCTCCCAAGTACTAACATCACTGTGTACTGCTTGGTTATAGACCCAAAGCAGTAAAGCTGAACAATCATTATTATAACTGTGAAGCAAACCAAACCTTTTCTCTCTGTAAGTTGACTGGCTTGTGTGTTTGCTACAGTAACAGAAAGCTGATTAACATATATGTCAAAAACTCAATAGTATGACGAGAGAAGATTAGATACGTGTTTTTGAAATTTTTATCCCCACTCTCTCTAATGAAATGTGCCCCATGTTGAGAACAGGTCTTCCCTCAGGCCCCAGCTTCTTTTGGGGTAGAGAGGTTTTAGACAATTGAGATATGTGGGAGTGTAAAGAACACTTTATTCCAATCAAATTGTCTTCCCAGACTTTCGTAAGCAAAATGAAAGCATTTTTTTTCTAAAGGAGAGGATTCTTAAATACCAATGCCAATGGCCACTCCCCATGTTTATGACAGCCTTAGTGTATCAGTTCTTGATAACATGAATAATCTGAGTAACAATTATTCACAAATCAAAACCTCTCAAAATAATTTCTAAACTACATAGTACAGAAGCAAGATCAACAAATATAAAGTCTTGACCCTTGTTGCCACACAAAAACCCTGATGTCATGATGATAACCTGAGTTATTACCCTTATAGAATGTTTAGGTTTCATCTAAGATATACTGAACTGAATGAAAGCTGAGGACAGTCACACTGGAACCAGCAAGAGGGATATCCCTGTCACTGTGTCAGATCGTCTCCAACCCAGCACTAGGGAGGAATGCGTCAGCTCCTGTCCTCTAGGAGAAAAGGAAAAGTCAAGTGTTCTTCCAACCTTCTTCCTTCCTAGATGACTACCCAGGAACTGGTTTTGTTTGTTTGCTGCTGTCATTGCTTTGTTTGGCACACCACTAAAAGTGGCAGAGCTCATATGCTTTTTGTCTGGGTATTCTCCTTTTTAAGTGGTTTGAAACATTTCCACTGTCACACCCTGGAGCTCTTAGTGAGTGGTTCTCAAGAACTTTTTCTGATCGTCCACATCGGACTGATGTCTATGCTGACTTGAAATTGTCCTTGCCAGACAATGTACTCATAGTTTAGGAAATGGGCAGAACACTGCCAGATCTTCTTCCAGATATAACATTAATGGCCTTTAGACACCCAGAGCAGCCTCTTAAGTTCTGCTTACAGCAGTATAGGATAGCTCTAACCCAGAGTTCCACACCCTCCTGTGGACCACTCCCAAAGGCTTATGAACCACATGGTCCATTAATAATAGCAATGACCTCATGCTTCAATACCAAATCTGTATACTTTTTTCATCACCATGACCAAACGTGCAGACAAGAAGCAACGTTAAGGGGCAAATATTATTTTTGGCTCACAGTGTGAGCATACGTTCCTGATGGTGGAGAAGGCATAGGGGTGGTAACAACTTGAGACTCGCAGCAAGAACACAAGCTCACAGCTCTACTGACTGAAAACCAGACAGCAGGCCAGAAGGAATCCACAACCTAACGGTTCCCCGAAACTCCAAGATGGCACTACCAGTGAGCCTATGTGTTCAAACACATGAGCTTACAGGGACCATTTCACATTCAAACCAGAAAACAGCTTACGGGAGTATTTTCAGCCTTAGTTGGATCATTGGACAAAATTGCACTGTTCGGCTGTTCTAGAGGAGCCCTGCACACTTTACATCAGCCCAGCTCAGAACACTCATGAGGATGTGTATGACCTGATGCTTCTCTTTCAAACAAGGAGAGGAATAGATCAAGTCCACATTCCAATCTTTAGATCATTGCCCAAGGATTAATATACGTCTGTTGACTCGGGTGCTCTGGGTCCCTGGCATCTCTAGATGTGTGGTAACCCTGGGAAGGGGGAAGCTCTGAGAAGCTTGCTGACATAGGACCAGAGAACTTCCAGATCAGAAAGAAACCACTAAGTCTCTTTCAGTGAAAATCAGCATACATGGGTATTATATTGGCAGCAGCACACAGAATCTCTATCTGAAGTGACCAGTGGGAATATTTCCTTTAATAAGTCATTTCATAGACTCAGAGAGGTAGAAGATCCAAACACAAAATTATGAACCACATATAGAAAGGGGAACGTGAGCAAAAAAACCAAGATGGTGATGTCTAGAAGATAACCAAACAAAATGGTGTAGAGTTTAATTTTGAAAAGTTCCAAATATCATAAGCATGATCAATGATCACAAAAATTCTATATGAACAAAATAGTTCATATAGAATATAAATAGAGTCAGTAAAGACAAAAATATTAAAAAGAACCAAGTAGAAATTTGGAGGCTGAAAAATAAAAAGAAAACCATAAACTCAACACTCAATAGAGATATTCAGTGGATAACTCTGTGAGAAGAAAAAATTGTCAAACTTAAAAATAGGTCATTCAATCTTTTCAGTCAGAAGAACAGAAAATAAAGAGTGAAGAACACTTGAGGGAGTCAGGAGACACTTAGAGAGCCAGAATAGAGCAAAATCTGACTTACAAAAATAATGGACCAAACTTGCTAAATCTGAAGAAGAAAAATAGACATCTAGATTTGAGAAACCCAATAACATCCAATAAACAAGGAGGTATGAAGAAATTCAAATTAATACATGTTGTATTAATGGTATATAAATAACTTTAAATTCAAACCTGAAAGGTAAAAAACAAAACTTGTATTAAAATCCTAGGGATATAAAATACAGTTTTAAAAATATGAATTCTGAGAATAGCAAAAGCATGGGAAAGAGGTTCTTAATATGGAATAAAGCTGTTATCAATGAAGAATAAATTATTATAGTTATATTCTATTTTGTATAAATCTTATAGTACCCATAAAGGAAATGATTTTTTATATTTATTTTTTTATTGATTTTTATTGAGCTCTACATTTTTCTCTGCTCCCCTCCCTGCCTCTCCCCTCCTCCCTTCAACCCTCCCCCAAGGTCCCCATGCTCCCAATTTACTCAGGAGACCTTGTCTTTTTCTACTTCCCATGTAGATTAGATCTATGTAAGTCTCTCTTAGTGTACTCATTGCTGTCTAAGTTCTCTGGGATTGTGGTTTGTAGGCTGGTTTTCTTTGCCTTATGTTTAAAAACCACCTATGAGTGAGTACATGTGATAATTGTCTTTCTGTGTCTGGGTTACCTTACTCAAAATAATATTTTCTAGCTCCATCCATTTTCCTGCAAAATTCAAGCTGTCGTTATTTTTTTCTGCTGTGTAGTACTCCATTGTGTAAATGTACCACATTTTCCTTATCCATTTTTTGGTTGAGGGGCATTTAGGTTGTTTCCAGGTTCTGGCTATGACAAATAATGCTGCTATGAACATAGTTGAGCACATGTCCTTGTGGCATGATTGAGCATCCTTTGGATATATACCCAAAAGTGGTATTACTGGGTCTTGAGGAAGGTTGTTTCCTAATTTTCTGAGAAATCGCCACACTGACATCCAAAGGGACTGTTCCAGTTTGCATTTCCACCAGCAAGGCAGGAGTGTTCCCTTTACCCCACAACCTCTCCAGCATAAGTTGTCATCAGTGTTTTTTATCTTTGCCATTCTTACAGTTGTAAGACGGAATTCAGAGTTGTTTTGATTTGCATTTCTCTGATGACTAAGGATGTTGAACGTTTCCTTAAGTGTCTTTCAGCCACTTTAGATTCCTCTGTTGAGAGTTCTCTGTTTAGGTCTGTGCTCTATTTTTTTTTATTGGATTATGTGTTCTTTTGATGACCAATTTCTTGAGTTCTTTGTATATTTTGGAGATTAGACCTTTGTCTGATGTGGGGTTAGAGAAGATCTTTTCCCATTCTGTAGGCTGTTGTTTTGTCTTGTTGACCATGTCCTTTGCTTTACAGAAGCTTTTCAGTTTCAGGAGGTCCCATTTATTAATTGTTTCTCTCAGTGTCTGTGCTACTGGGGTTATATTTAGGAAGCGGTCTCCTGTGCCAATGCGTTCAAGTGTACCTCTCACTTTCTCTTCTATAAAGTTCAGTGTGGCTGGCTTTATGTTGAGGTCTTTGATCCATTTGGACTTGAGTTTTGTGCATGGTGATAGATATGGGTCTATTTTCATTCTTCTACATGTTGATATCCAATTATGCCAGCACCATTTGTTAAATATGCTTTCTTTTTTCCATTTGATATGTTTTGCTTCTTTGTCAAAAATCAGGTGTTCGAAGGAGTGTGGATTAATATCTGGGTCTTCTATTCAGTTCCACTGGTCCTCCTGTCTGTTCTTATGCTAATATCAGGCTGTTTTCAGTACTGTAGATCTGTAGTAGAGTTTGAAGTCAGGGATTGTGATGCCTCCAGAAGTTCTTTTATTGTACAGAATTGTTTTGGCTATCCTGGATTTTTTGCTTTAAAGGCAATGTTTATAAAAGACAGTGAAAAAACAATGAAGAAAAGAATCACAATATGCCACTATGAATCAAAATATGCTACCTTGAAAAATCAACAAAACATACAGGACATTGAAAGACAGGAAAAGTCCAGCAAAAAAAAAAAAAAAAACTTCAAGATAAATAAAATGTAAATGGTAATACAAGTCATTCCTGATTTAAAAAAGAACCTATATACAAATAGACAAACATCCCAGTCAAAATACAGAAAGAGGCTGAATAAATTACAAAACAAGACCCAACTGTATGATGCCTTGAAGAAATTGCTTTAGCAGTAAAGACACACCCAGTGTGGGAAGAAGATGTTTGCACATTGTAGCCAAAAGAGAAGTGGTGGGACCTTCATCCCAGCATAGCACAGCTTCACTGGTAAACTGAAAGGCTCAAAGGACATTGTGTAAATGGTGAAGGGTTAATCCAACAAGGATCTACACGATTGTGCATGCATATGTATCCAATGTGAGAATCATCCAAATATACTATATAAACATTGACAGAACTTACAGCAGCAAGCACAGACATAACAATAAGATGTGTTTACCCACCCAGTCATGAAAAGAACAACTAGATGGAAGATCACTGCGAAAATACAGGAGACGAACCCTAAAAGCCAGATGAATACAGCAGATGAGGACAGTTATATCCAGTCAACACAACAGAACAAACACACTTTCCCCTCTTTCAGGTATACGTGGAACAATCTATACGACAGACTACATGCTAGTTTCTGAAACAAGTTTAAACAAATTTCACATGATGAAATTATACCCAGTACATTTCCAACTATAGTAGAGCGATATCAGAAACTCATAGAAATAAAACTGAAAATTCATAGATATAGGTATATTAAAGAACATTATATTAAATAATAGTTGGATCTCTGAGGACTAGCTTTCATGGTACCAGAAGGTGCTATGCAAGCTGTCAATGGAAGAGAAGTAATCAATAAATAGTCCTGCCCAGATGAGATGCCTGTGAAGCGAACCTATGGCCACCATGACAAGATACCCCTGAAGGTGCAATACTGTGCACACATCTTGGCAGTAACCAGCAGCTGTCTAACTTGGCTTAAGGCCTGTTCAAGAGGAGGGACATCATGCCTAGTACTAGAAACCTAGTCAGCATTCAGAGGCTAGCGATGTCAGTGATCTGAGAGGAGAACCCTGCTTCTGTCACTTTATAAAGTCAGTATTCTTCCTACCTGCATTCTCAATGCTTCCTCATATACACACAGAAGAGTGGAGCTCTCAGCCCTCCTCCAAGCTGTTTCTCTTTGCAGCAGTCGGAGACCATTATTGATCAAAATGTAGAGAACAAGGACTAGTACAGGCTCCAGGTCCAATTGTTCATCTACAGCACAACTCTGACAACATACATGCAAAGAACGCTGAACAGATACAGCACCATGCATTTACATCAGTCAAACATATGTAAAAATAATAATTAAAGAAAAAGGGGGCCATGGATTTGAAAGGAAGTACAGAAAGGGCATTTGGACACTACTGGAGAGAAAAGTAGGGGAACAATGTAATAATTTTTCTTAAAAATCACAAGAAAGCTTTGCTGTGGTGGTGTAAGCCTTTAATCCTAGCACTCGGGAGGCAGTGACATGCAGATCTCTTTGAGTTTGAAGCCAATCTGTTCTACAAAGTGAGTTCCAGGACAGACAGGATTGTTACACAGAAAACACTGTCTCAAAGAAAAAATCATGCTGAGACAATTGAAAATGGGCATGTACTGCACAGAAACTTATGGAATGCAACAAAAGCAGAATAACTAAGGAAGTTTTGTATGCAGAGACTACTCGTTGGTTCCCAGCCACCCAGATCCAAATAAGCGCACAGGAACTATATTAATTACAACACTGATTGGCCTATTAGATTAGGCTTCTTATTAACTAACTCTTGCATATTAAATTAACCCATTTCTATTAATCTGTGAATCAGCACAAGCTTGTAGCTTACTGGAAGGAGCCAGCATCTATCTCCTCCAGCAGCTATATAACATCACTCTGACTCTGCCGACTCTCTATACTCTTCCAGCCTTTGCATAAACAAAACAGTTATCAAGCAAGAATTATAGTTACAATATTTAGTCCATTTATACTTGGCAAATTAAGGAACATACTCTATCATCTATCCTATCATTGTGAGTCTAAGGTTTTATATCTAATTTATCTTTTATCATGACTAAGGAAAACTCTGTCTTCAACTCCTCAAAGATGTAATATTACCTAAGGAAAGAGGAAGTACATTGTAAGCAACTTCCAAAACTCCAGAACCCAAAGTTTTCTGTAACACTGAGGCATCAATCTTCAGCCTACAGGCCCTTAGTGTCCAGCAGACTTTTCCATTAAGCAGGAAATTTGAAGATCTGTTCTACCTTGTAACGGCAAAGTTCATCAGTAGCTTTCTTCTGTGTCCTACAGAATGTCTCACAGTTTCTTCTGTGAAGCAGGAACCCTAAAGGACTATTCCATCTTTTGGAAAGTTCATCAGTCACTTTTCTGTGGGTCCTGCATGTCCAGTTTATACAGCATACCATCAAGCAGTCCAGGCAAGAGCAGTTTCTTGCTCAAATGGCTAGCCTTGTCACATTGAAGGCAAATTCTATAAGGAGTTTCTTCAATGCCCACCAACCTCTCTGAAGTAATTGATGCTGCCAGAAGCAGATATGTGTCACTGTTGAGAAAAGTCTAAGTTCTTAAACTATTTTGAATGCCATATTATGTAGGTCTTAAAGTGTTTAAGATTATCATCTAACTGAAATATATTTCTGTATATCTAGAAATGAGCTGCACAAACACAATACCTAAAACAAGAGTAAAATATACATATACACAGTATAACAAAATTAACCTTAAATTTGCATCAATAGACCAAGATTCATACAATGCAAAATATTCATCTCTATATCATATCCCCCTTTAAATAAAAACCAAATATTTATGTTGTCAGAGGTTTCTGTCCTGCCCAGTTCTCACAGTCATTAAGTCCCAAAGAAATCACACAGAGGTCTACATTAAATTTAAACTGATTGGCCCAGTAGCTCAGACTTCTAATTAATTAATTCTTACATCTTACGTTAGCCCATTATTCTTGTCTATGTTAGCCACATTGCTTGGTACCTTATTTGGTGAGGCAGTCACATCTTGCTTCCTCTGAGGCTGGGTCACAACTGCAGACTGTGTCCTTTTCCCAGAATTCTCTTGTTCTCATTGCCCTGCCTCTACTTTCTGCCTGGCTACTGACCAATCAGAATTTTATTAAAAATAATAAAAGTGACAGGATGAAAGACCATTGTCCCACAGCACATTTATAAACAATCATTTTGGGAATTTGGGCATAGTTTTCTCCAAACTGCTTCATGCTGTTTGTTGGGCAAAGTATTTTTAGGATTCATGGAGACCTTTCAGGGTTCTTGTTCCATCAAACCACATTAGCCTGGAAGGAATCCGCAGGTTCTCATCTTCTGTGGAAACAAAAGCAGAACCTCTTTCCCAAAGTAACATTTACTTAGACTCAAATTTTGAAGTCAAAATACCACATATATATATGTGTGTGTGTGTGTGTGTGTGTGTGTGTGTGTGTGTGTGTGTGTGTTTAGCTTAGCATCCCTCAGATTCAAATGACTCTCTGCAGTCAAAAAATTCAAAGAAAACACAATAATATACATAATACAGACTCTCTGCATATTTTCCATCTTTATGTGGCTTATTTTTTACTCCTTTAATCTATGACTGTCTGTACTCTTTTATATTACTTTTACTGTCTCCTTAAAGACTTTACTTCTTTTTATAACGATCTGTACTCTTTCCTCTCTCCCAAGCCTACGTACATTGTTAATCACACTGGGTCTCATTTAGAGGTCTTTTATATCTGATTCTGTTCTATTGCTTATCTGAAACCCTTTTCTGACAAGGAGCATTTTAAAATGGTAAGCAGTATGGTTGTGGCAGCCCTGGATGCTGGTTCCACCTCTCTTGGCTTTTCAATATGGTGGAGATACATTTACCTGGTGAGCTCTGGGACTGCTGGGTGAGAGCGATGCTCACTATCTCAACTCTGGAAAGCACTGTGCAGCACATAAATCCTTTGTGTCAAGTAAAAGTTCAACCTGACATGCAGCATTGAGTGGCCTGGGAATGTCTCCATGTATGCCAGTGGGAATCTGACATGCTTTCCTGCCTGTGCATGCCTAGCAGACCTGATCCAGCTGCTTGCCCAGCCAGGGGTGCTGAGATGCAGCCATGCTCTCAGCTACTTTCCTCCTAACCCCAAGCAGGCATACAAGCACCTGGACCACTCGGGTTATCCCCAAACATATGGGTGCCATTCTGTAGGCAGAGACTACAAATTCGTTCCCAGCCACCAAGACCCAAATAATCACACAGAAACCATGTTAATTACAATACTGCTTAGCCTATTAGTCCAGGCTTCTTATTAACTAACTCTTACATATTAAATTAACCCATTTCTATTAATCTGTGTATTGGCATGAGGCTGTGACTTACTGGTAAGGATCCGGTGTCTGTCTCCTTTGGCAGCTACAAGGCATTTCTGACTCTGCCCACTCTTTATATAAAGATCCATCCTGGCTATATTCTGCCCTGTTATAGGCCAAAGCAGCTTCTTTATTAACCAATGGTAATAAAACATATTCACAGCATACAGAGAGGAATCCCACATCCAAGTTTTAGTGAGGAAGTATTATTACTCAAACAGGAGGAAAGATCTCCAGCAACACAACTCACTCCCCAAGAAACTCAGAAGAGGACCAAATTAAATTCATAGTCAGCAGAAGAAAAGTGATAAATAAATGTGGAGTAAAAGTAAACAAAATAGAGAATAGAAACACAATAGGAGAGGATCAACTGAACTATAAATCAAATTTTATTTTTTAAAAAATCAGCTCAATTAACAAAACTTTAGATAGATTCACAAACTAAAATAGGAAAAAAATGATATTTTAAATAGATGTGCTTTATATATATATACACACATCTGGAGGAGAATTAAAGTAATCATGGCAAAATAAAATCATTTTGGCTAATATGACTGTTTGAAACAAAAAATAGTGACTAGGTAACTTTAGCCAGAGAAAGAGAGAGAAGGAGGAGGAGGAGGAGGAGGAGGAGAGGAGAGGGAGGGAGGGAGGGAGGAAGGAGAAAGGAAGGAAGGAAAGAAGGAAGGAAGGAAGAAAAGGCTGTCTAATCTCAATGTCTTTTTCAAATAGAATATAAAATATAAAAAGTTTCATTTCCCATGTGAAATAGGCATTTTATTCTTCCTCTTGAAGAGGAAGGAGGTATTTCTAAAACAAAGATTCATGTTTCACCATGCTGCAGTGACAGCATCTGTCCTCACAGAAGGAACCATTGGAAAACAAGTGATAAGGTGGTAGTAACTGAAAAGACTTTCACAGATGAGGATGCTCCCAGCCCTGCCTCTGGGTTGCCCTGGCCTAGAGGACTGAAGCCCCAACTGTGGATCTGCGGCAGATAGTTCTAATTAAAGGACTAAACATGCTTCTTCAGTATCCTTACATGTAGCTATTAGGTCATCAGATGTGTGATCTTTTGTCCCCTTCTCTCACACTGTCTTCTACAGAAGATAATTCCTTCATTATCAACAGGATTAGCAGAAGCCTCTAGCCACATAAATCTCTGGCTGTTGACACCACTGCTTTCCCCCACCAGACCCTGTAGAATCGAATGTGGGAAAAGTATGAGTGAACTGTGTCTTGCTATGGACTGTTTAATGAAAGCACCAGCGAGGGAGGAGCCTGGGATTCCTAGGGATGTGATGGGAAGGACTTTGCGATCACTGTGTTCACTGAGTCATCTCCAGGAAGACGGGAATCATGCCACGCTTACCTCATCGTGCTCCCAACACTGAAAGTGTTCCATAAAAATTCTGCGTGTGAAGAAATGAAGGAATGTCCAAAGCTGTCTGGACTTAGGTTGAAAAGGGATAATTAAGTAAAAGTTGATGCCTGACAGTATTTTAAAATGTGAGACAGACATCACTGTGTTTCCATAGAGCTTGTTACTATGTTCAATGTTTTTGATATTTCTCTATTCAGAGCCATACTTAGCCCATAAGATGTTTTTCTCTATGTTTTCTTCAAAAAAGGCCTTATTGTAGATTTTCAGTCTGCATCAGAGAATTAAAGACAATTGTAATTCTCCATAATTTCACCAAAGGGATGAAGTTATTGGTATCCACTGTCATAACTACCAAAATGACATGAAGAAAATAAAGCCACAGAGAAAGATGACCTCAGTTGGGCAAGATAGGTTTATCAAAATAAATAGACTTATTAAAAACAAGCAACTTTATTCTAAATAAACTGAAAGCAAATTCAGATTCAGAACTTAAATTTAGGGGGAGGGCCTTGGACTTCCCACAGGGCAGGGTACCCTACCCTGTCTTAAGGATGGAGGGGAAGGGAGGAGGGTTAGTGGGGGAGCGGGAGGGGAATGGGAGAAGGGGAGGAAGGTCAATTTTTGAATGGAAAAATAAAAAATTTAAAAAAAAACAAAGAAACAAAATCAAAAACAAACAAACAAAAAAAGAACTTCAATTTACCTCCCAGCATTATAAAGATTCAGTGCAGCTAGTCTTTGAATTTCTGTATTTCTTTATGCATCTTCATAATGGACACATAACTACTATCACCTAACATCTTTGTTTCCAAAAATAATCACAACCATTTCAGTATCGGCTACAAACCTTTGCTGTTCTTCTTAAATCATGTTGCCAGACTCCTTTGTAACAGGTGGTAAGACCTCCTGCCTCATGGAGAAAACAACAGCCATCGGAAGCAAAACCCATCTCCTAGATTACCTGCTAAACCCAAGATTCTGCCTTCCATCCTATTCCAGATGATAGCTCACCTTTCTTCCAAAAGCAACATTTCACCTGCCCTGATTCTATACTCTCCCTTCTCTTTCCTCCTCTATGAACTCATTCCTTCGATAAATGTTTACTGAGTGCCTTCTGAGGACAGTCTAAAATCGGGGGTAGCGTATATAAAATCAGGCTAACAGAGCCTGTTTTCTCACAGACTATCCATTCTGTTATGTCTGCCCAGGGCTTAGTTTAGTGTTCACTAACTTTCAATATGTTTTTAATATATTCTCTCTCAATGACTCATCTCTTTAAATGTACAAACCTCTTCAAGTTCATACGCACTCATCGGCTCATTTTTCAACTTCGCAGGCATGCATCTCCTTTCCTGACTACTGTCCTTCCAATACTGGCTATGAATTTTGCTTCTCTCTTGTTATTCCTTTTACTCAATGCATGGTATTTGTGTTTCCTTTCGTAATAAATACCATGGCCAAAGGACTTAGAAAGAAAAGGGTGTATTACAGCTTACATGTTGTAGTTCATCCAAAACAAGAGCTCAAGGCAGGAACAAGTAGGTAAGAACTGAAACCAAGACCATGAAGGAGTGCTGGCTGCATGGAGGGTTTCACTTCCTAGGCTTCCTCGGCTTGGTTTTTTTTTTTCTTTTTTAACCATAATTTAGGCCTGCGTGCCCAGGGATGGGAGCACCCACAGTGGGTAGGTTGGGTACTCTTATCTGTATCACTAATCAAGAAAGCATCCCCATAGACTTGTCTACAGCCCAATCTGTGGAACTGCTTCCCAGTTAATGTTCCCTCTTCCCTATTAACCCGACTTTGTATCAAGCTGACCAAAAACAAAACAAACAAAAAGAACCCTAAACAACCAACAAACATGGCACTTTACTTTTGTTCTCTCATTTCACCAAAATGATCTTTACTCTTAGCTTTTCCCTGAATTCTCATCAGTTTTAGAATCCAATATAGTTTATTCTATTGACTATGCTATTTGATATTTCTTTCTCATCTGTATCCTTGCTGTGAAACTTCTCTAGCTCCTTTCTTGAGTGTCTGCTATGGTTTGAGTGTCCCACAAAGATTTATGTGTGGAAAAACTGGAATATTCTGTGAAGGTTTTTATGTGAGGAGTTTGGTCCTTGATATGGCAGTCAAAGATGGTGCATGATATTGAAGGATGAGGATTAGAGGGAGATCCAAGTGTTACCTCAAGGTGATACTGCAGAAAATACTAAGATAATTTTTGTGTGAGCCTTTAGTAGTTCTTAGGGGTTGCTTGGTATAAAAACCTAAGCCTAGCCCCTATGGAATGCTCTGATTTCTTGTGACCATGCAACTACCTTCTTGAGCCAATGAGATGCATTAATTTGACAACCTTAGATTGAGGCCAAGGACCCACATCGAAAGAAGAGAACAGACTCCATAAAAATGTTTTCTGATCTTTTCTCACAGTGGTGCATCTTTGCCCACTCTTACAAACACACCCACACTCACACACGCACACACACACAAACACAACAATAGTAATATTTTTAGAAAGACAGTCTCATTTAAATGCCCACAGGCTAAAAGGTGGTAGGTACATATATTTTTTAAAAAAATACTATTAGTCATGCACTAAAAAAAATCCACATCTCAGTGGCTTAATAAAGCTGAATTTTTTCTTGTTTTTAATAAAGGCCAGTTGGCCATGGTTGTAGCAGCAGTGCAGGAGATGAAGATCTTTCTGGAACCAAGTTGTGAAACTGCTACCTTTCCTACTGAGTGACTGTTATGGCCATCTGGGAAGCTGATCATATCGGAAAGGTTTATAGACAGGTGGAGACCACCAGTACTTTTGCAACAGAATTCAGTGATAAGGTCTGCCCTAGAGGCCTAGAGACAACAGGAATGACGAGGACAGCCTCTAGGACAGTAACACCTTCACAGCATCCATCATATTGGGCAAGGACAACATAGATCTTTAGCCAGTAGTTGGCAGTCTATTCTGGAATCTACTAGTAACCTGTGCAAAGATAGAATTTTGTTTATAGTCAAATAGTGATTTAAAGATATGAAGTTGAAAACTATCATGGAGACACTCTCCCTCCTCCAGAATCACCAACACTGGTTATATTCTGAGACTGCAACATAGCCCCCATTCACACCCTTTGCCTCTGAAACATAACACTGGCTCTGTTCAAAGAAACCAAACTTCAGCATTCTTGGAAAAAGGAAGCCCAGAAGCACCTGGCTCCAATTTCTGCCTTGATTTTCCTCAATCTAAATGTCATATAACTACCACAGACTTAAATGCTTCTTTCTTCTGTTACTTATGTTTCTCTCTCTTAAGTTTACAAAGTTTGTTTCTGGAAATAGAAATAATGGAAGAAGATTATTTAAGTCTTTGTAAAACTCACAAACTCACTTCATACTCCCTTCCCTGAGTTAGCACATTCAATCATTTCCCTAATAATTATTGGACAAAGTGCAAGCAGAGGCTTAGTCATGAAGCCCATAAAACAAGAATTCAGACAGTGGTATCTGATTCTCCCTGAGCTCAGGGACCATCAAGCCAGTACCACCCTCACCACTGTAAGGCAGTGGATTTCAACCTTGCTATTGTTGTGACCCTTTAATACAGTTCCTCATGTATGGTGACCCCAACACCATTGTTATTCTCATTACTACTTCATAACTGCAATTGTGCTACTGTTCTGAGTCATAGTGTAAATGTCTGATAGGCGGGATATCTGATGTACAGCCCCCATAAAAGTGTTGTTCAACCCCAGAGGGGCCGCAGCCAACAGGTTGAGAATCGCTGCTCTAAGCCCCCTTTTCCAAGTAAAGGAAACCTGGTAATAATAATTTCCTCTGCTGTTTGTTAGAATCCACCATGGAGCTGCATCACACATGACCTAGAGGATGTTTTTCCCAAGATTTCCGTGAGCAGGTTCTCAAAGCACTCTGACATGGGCAGTCGTGGGTTATTTCATAGATGCTCTACACTGAGATAGTGTTTCGCTCCTGCAAAGCTCAGCAGGGAGTGTGAGTCGAATTTCCTGCATCAAACACTTTCCAGCTGGAAACACAGATCTCCAACAGATGTAACCACTATACTACTATACTTTAGTATCTTACAATAAACCCTGTCTAGGATTGAATATACAGATGGATGCACACACATACACAAACCAAACAAAATCCCTAACATGGAAGGAGCCCTATGTGCTTGCAGCATGCTGTTTCTTCTCCGTAACATGGTCTTTCCCTGACATTTCTGTCTGATAAAATGTCCTGTTCTTCTTTCAGGTTCAAATATCACCTTCTAACTGAGGCCTTCTTAACACCCCCGGTTGTTGACACGTGATCCATAGGGAGCCCACAGCTAGTTGATCAGACCCTTTTCCTGGGATTTATAGTGTCATTTACACACCACCGTCATAGACATAGATCATGCTTTGCCACACTCTGGTCACCGTTTCTGCTGCCGAGTGTGGCGTGTGGTAGACCTTCCTTAAGGAAGGTTAGACACGGGGTCCACCTTGAAAAAGAATGGCATTCGTGTGAAACAATGCACAGAAAATTCACAGTGCACAGAAAATTTGGAAGCTGGGCCTGTGAGCCGGGGGCGAACTGAACGTCCCTTGGAGGCTAACAGGTGCGCTTTTCTCTTGGAGGACAGGAGTATGCAGGGCAAGTAGATCAGTGAGCAACAGAAGGGCATGTGTATCATCCAATCTCACCTTTGCTGTGCCTGTCGGGATCAGTTTGTCACTTGGAAATTTAGTTACTGCGTGTCCTGAAACCCTCTGCGAGGTTCTCATCTGAATTCTGCCTGTGATGTGCGCTCACGGGTTTCCTCCTGAAGACTTACTGCAGGAGAAAGAGATCCTTCTTGTTCTCGGAGCCCCATGTGGTTGACCTTCCCACAGGAAATGCCCCAACTGCCATGGCAGCAGCGCAGAGGCCTGCGCTGAGCAGAACACGCTCCATATTTGCAACTCGGCGTGAGCACAGCCGGGCGAGGGGCCCAGCTGCGATGTCAGTTTTCCCTCATTAACACTGGGTCAAAATGACTCTGCTATTTTAAATGACTCCTCTTTAATTAAATTAATGCCAGCTTCTCTGTTTCACCGTGTCCTGGGAACTTTTAGTCTGTTATGCTGTGGAATAATCCTGCACACTGTGAAAATGTGCTCCTTTCTTTGTTAATAAAAAACTGATTGGCTGATAACTAGGCAGGATTTTGGGGGCAGAGAGAATGCTGGGAAGAAGAAGGGCAGAGTCTCAGGAATCACAGCAGATGCAGAGAGAAGCAAGATGAACGTGCCATGTTAAAAGAAGGCACAACCATGTAGCAAAGGAGAGATAAGAAATATGGGTTTATTTAAAATGGAAGAGTTAGCTAGTAACCAGACTGAGCTATCAGTTGAATATATATAATTAATATTAAATCTCTGTGAGTTTATTGGGGAGCCAGTGGTCCCAACCAATATATATATATATATATATATATATATATATATATATATATATATATGCCTACACTGTTACTTAAGGCAAAAGGAAAACAAAACAAATAAAAAAGCAAAACACCAGAGGGGAAAAAAGTTTTTTGATTAATCCTATTGTTTGAGCTTGATCAGACACAATTGAGGAAATATTGTTTAACATAGCCCATTCTGCTGTGGCATTCAACCAAAGGCAACATTGATTGTTCACTAATGGAGGCTGGAATAGATAGATCAAGCAAAATAGCCATATTCCTAGACTTCTGGAAGCCTAGAATCTGGGCAGAGGGAAAGAAGGGGCAAACCAATTCAGAGCAAGGAGTTCTGTAGTCGCAAAGGCTTCGAAGAAACCTGAGCGGAATGGGAAGAAGACAGAAAAGGACAGGGCAGCCCTCCACTGTGGTGTAGGCCCTTCGGTGTCCAGATCTGGAGAAAGCTAAGGAATAAACCAGGAAGATAATTACAGGGAGCAGAGGAAGATCTGGGGCCAGTGAAGCCTGGAGTGTCCAAAGCACAGCAAGGAGAGCGATACTTCAAATGAGCTGTGGGGAATGAGCTAGAGGGTGCAGGACCAACTCTGTTCGAGCTCCCCAACAGGCATCTCCACTCTCAAGCAGGTCTAAATTACTATGACACTTGTGACAGGACTTTAATTAGATTCATGCTCAATGTACCTTACTCTTCTTCTTAAGGACTGAAAATAAATTAGCCAATCTAGAATCAGGAAAAAGCAAGAAAGTTATTCCTGGAGTCAATTGTTCTGTTATTTGTTATGCTACCTACTTTCTGCAAGAAATTGCCTTGTTAAAACATCTCATTTATTTCCACCCAACAGACTTTGCATAAACTGAAATTAAATGGCTGTGATGGCTTTCACAAAGTTGGGGGAAATTACTTCTTAATTTGAAAGAAGTGTTGGAGCCTCTGCCGGTGCCCTTGTGAAGCTGTGTTTGTGTCCTGGGAAGTCAACACATTTTCATATGCAAAGACACTTTAGAGAGCTCATTGTTTTACATGTGAGAAATTCTTGAGCCACTGTAACTGATCTTGAATGACTGACTGGCCAATCTAGTTAGATTATGTAGCTGGTTGGTAAGAAAAACAGGTTTTTGACAAGATGCACTATAAGGGCTGTAAGGCCTATCATGACCTTTCTGCATCTCAATTTTCTGGATTGATTAGTGTTCCTTCCTGGCTCATCTTGGGTACCCAGCTCTATTTTTTCCTTTCTTCTTCGTACCAGGTGCATGCAGATGTGGATGAGAACATGGCCATGCTTCTTCCTGATAAGATTCTACAAATCCAAAGCACAGTTTGTTATTTCAAGCCATTCTCAAATATAATAGCCTTCACATTGGAGAAGCCTGAGGTAAATTAGAATTCTATCACATCATGTATGAACAGTCCCATAAGGAAGGTTGTGAAGGTGTGTTCCAGGACAGTCTGCCTCACAACATAGACTCAGATGCCGTTACATGTTAATTGGAAAATACCTCTATACTTGTAAATACATTGATTTCACCAGCTGGGTCAGTCAACTTGTAATGCGATACATGTGTGTTATGTGGTTCCAGAGCCCATGGCAGTCAGCTGCAACTCATTCCTTTGACTACAAATTAGCATCTGACTTCCCCTGTGATGTTTGGTGTGTTGTTTACAGATTCTATGTTCCCAAGGAAACACACACACCATTGACACAGTGGAAGAGAAAGAGAGTGGGAGAATGCGTGTTTGAAAACTTGAAGGTGTTATGCCAGAATCTGCAAATCATTTGGATAAAGGCAAACCCTGGTGTTTTGACTGCAGTTTTTCTTCATTTGCTCCAATTCACTGTTACCACTGTATTAAAGTGATTTATCGTGCAAAGGATACAGATCTATCTATCTACTCTGTCATGAACTTGTTCAGGCAACTAAGCTCTAGATCACAGCTGAAATGAATATTAGATGCCATTACTCCTAGGTGTAATCTTGCTGTTAAGTATTATTCCTGACTTATTAAAATTATATTAACATATATAAATAATAATATATATTATTGATGGTGACAATAGATGGAGACACCAGAAATTCTGTCTGCAAGGCTCATTTGTCCTCACCCATCACCTTCAGTACTCACTCTCAACATACATGCCTGGCAGCTTAGGGAAGAGTCAGGCTCCCTGTGCTCTGGAGGACTCCATGCCAAATGCTGGAAGCCCTGAGAAATCCATCTCCCTACGTGTTCTCACTGATTCTGAGAACTTAGCAGTGTGGTCAGCCCTACACTGAGAACAGATGAGAGAGTAACATATTTACTGGCACATGACCCAGGAAGGCAAAAGAACCCTTGGCACTGATGCTATCCTAGCCTTCCCTTTGGCTTCGATTAGGATTCTCCTCTTATCCTTGAGAATTCCGGTTGTTCTTTCTTTTTTTTGTTGTTGTTGCTGTTGTTCTATTTTTGTCAATCCTCCAGAGCCCCTGCCTATTCCATCGCAAGCTTCGACAGTGGTATTGAACTAAGTCTCCACTTAGTGCCCAATGAACCTTTACTTTTATGAAGTGTAAAACTACTTCTTCTGTGTTATCCTTGCTGGCAGTAGTGATTGTTAGCATATTATAATATGAAAAAAAATCAGTCATCTGTAGGAAGTGGTATCTCCTTTTGCTGAAAATGTCCCCTACCTTAATTGTTATTTCCAATGCTATGAAAAGTAGGTAACATTTTGGAGTAGAAATGACCTTATCCAGTATGGCAATTATACCATTCTTAAATTACTTTACTGGACTTCCAAGGCAAGTTTTAGCAAATATTTCCCAAGCATATGTGATTCACTCCATGAAGAATGAGGCTGAAGTCAGATTGCATAGAATCACTCCTAGGGCATAGTTTCCGTGGGAACATTTGAATATCAGCAATTCAGTTTGTTTTCAACAGCTCCCATTTGGCCCTTCCTATTACTATACCACGCTTAACTTTCCTAGAGCAAAATTTGCATAAAGTAAGAAAATAAATAAGGGATTAAATAAGCATATAAGGAAATGTCCTAAGTATCATTAAGGAGCAGACTTTTTCCATATCACACCACCACCTCAGATTTCTGTCATTAGAATGATATTTGGCAGGATAAGTATACAATAATCACAGAAATATATATATTTCAGAAATCCCTGAAAATGGTCTCTTGAACACCAAATTTATGGGGTTTTTTTAAACAGAGAAAATAGCGATAAAACATAAATAATGTTTTCTAAACACTCGATGGCAAATGACAGCATCAGTAGGAATTTACAAATAATGCATGTTGTCAAGGTTCCGTCCCAAAGATGTAAGCAGACCAGCCATGCTTGAGTGAGCCCTCCAGGTAATCCTGATGCATCGTGATCTTTTAGAACCTCACTCTAATATTTTGTGGAATATTTAACTATGTAAAGATGTGTCGCATTTGTTCATGCTGCATTTGTTTTATTAGGAAAAGATGTGCTGCATCTGTTTCACCTTGCCTGCCTAAGGCACCCAGTTGGCCTGATAAAAAGCTGGATGGCCATAAGCTAGGCAGAGAGGGGGAAAGACAGGAGAGGCAGGCAGATAGAATGAACAGGAGGAGAAATCTAGGCTCGAGAGAAGAGGAAGAGAAGGAGGAGAGAATAAGAGAGAAACAGAGGGAGATGCCAGGGGCCAGGCAGGAAGCCACTAGCCAGCAAGCACAAAGTAGGACATACAGAAAGAAAGGTAAAAAGTCCCAAGGTAAAATGAAGATGAAGATAAACAGGTTAAGTTATAAGAGTTAGTAAGAAATGAGCCTAAACTAGGCAGAGCATTCAAAACTAATAAGACGTATCTGTGCCGTGATTTGGAAGCTGGTTGGTGCCCCCCCCCAAAAAAAGGCCTAGTAAACTAATGAATCTTTTTTTTTTTCTGATAGCCTGAATTCATCCTCTCCACCAGCATTCATATCTGGGAGAGGGTCATTTAATTGCCCAATTTGTGACCAGTGCAAAAGTAATAAACTTACAATGAAAACATTCAAGATGTCACCATGGGAGCTGTCTCTTAGGGCCAACAGTTTGAAGTGGACCTGAGTTTCTAAGTCAGAGGGGAAATAACGGTTTATATCATATAAAACTAGTTAAGATCCTCTCTGGAAGTATTGTAACAATACTGCATGTTCATAACTGTTCCAAAATGAAATGAGAATACGTACTAGTAAACTAAGAGGATGTCATCTAGGGTTGTGTAGGGGGCAGAATTCAGGTCGCTGTACTCATGTGTCCCTAGCTAATTACAGAAATGTATTTAATTTCAGGACAACAATTGCTAGAATCATAAATAAGGTCACTAATCACTGACTTTAAAATTGGAGAACTATCCAGACATCCATCACTAATCACATGACCCCTTAAGAGGAGTGTTCATTCCCAGGTTAGAAGAGAAGAGAACTAAGGAGTCAAGGCATAAAAGAGTTGGACTTCCTGTTGTTTGCTTGAGTATTATGGGAACCAGGAATCCAGGAAGTAGAGATATCAATCCCTTGACTTCAAGAAACTGGATTCTGAAACCAATTAGAACCTAGAAAATAGACTCTCTCTCCAAAGCAGACGGGCCTTGCCCGGAAGGTGTTTTGTCATCTGTCTTTGTAACCCATAGAGCTAGGAGGACCACTTTCTGAATTGAGAGGCTCTGGCTAAGCCACTCTGGTCCTGGATTGTAAATCAAGGATTATAAAGCACTGGGCTTAATATTGCTTTAAACTTTGCAGAAGTTGGTAGAAATTTGATAACAGCAATGGCAACCAAGCCGTGAGTTTGATGTTAAAAAGCTGCTTCCCTCATCACACTTTGGAAATGAACTTGCTCCCTTTGGCAGCAGAGAAGCTCATTGGTGGTTTATCATTCAGAACACGAGGTCTTCACTAGTGAGCCTTTGTAACCTTCAGAAGATCCGGACTGTTCTGTCGGCTTTCAGAAAACAAGCACTCGTAAGCACATTTGTCTTGAGGGCATGTACCCTGTCTTTGTTAGGTTAGGCAGAGCAGCTAACAGCTGTGTGTCAGTGTCGGCAAACTAGAAAGAACTGCTTGTCTGCTTTCTTTGTTCTGTGACTTCACAGAGTCTTTCTGTGTAGAGAAAAAGGACTAAGAATAGTCCAAACAAGAGTCACAGGGCGCTCCATGCCCACGTCTTGGAGGATCTTAATATGTTACCTATTGTGTGACCACAACACCTACAGGAGTATTTGAATGTGTGCTGCTTAGTAAGTAAAACTGATGCATTTAATTCATTTTTATAAAAGGGCAATATAAAGACCATTCCTCCTAAGTTTACAAACGTTATGCAGATGCGAGTCCCCCAGTCACTCACAGCAAATCATGCCAAGAAGGAGCCTGCTGGCTAAGATCTCGATCTCACTATACCACTTCTAGCTGTGAAGCTGCATCTCAGGTTTCTGTAACATGTTGATTTAAACAATAAAAATGTACTTCTCGTAAATCTGAATGCTGAAAGTTCATAATTAAAGGACTAAAGTTCATTAGTTATTATTTTTGTCCGCAGGCCTAACTCTTTGGCTTATAGACAGCTGCTCTCCTGTGCCCTCTGTGCAGATCTGTACAATACTATTCTATAGAGACACTGGTCATATGAAATTGAGGCCACCCCAAAAACTTCATTTAATTTCGGTTTCTTCTTCAGAAGTTCTATATTCCAATATACTCACCTCCTGAGTTACTAGGGGAGGGGTAAGTCTATAACATATGAATTGGGTACGTCTTAGTTTCTTTTCCTCTTGCCGTGAGAAAATGCCCTGAGAAAGCAGAAAGCAGGAAAGGCTCATTTGTCTCATGGTTCCACAGGTTAAAGCGCGTCATGACTGGAAAGCACAGTGGCAGGAGCATGGCGGAGCTGGTCACACGGCATCCTGAGTCAGTACACAGAAGCAGAGGAGGAGGAATGTGATGTTTATGGTCCAGGATCCCCTGCCTAGCAAATGCTCTTGCCCACAGTTGAAATGGTTCTCTTCACATCCATTAAGGTAACTGAAATAATAATTCTCCCCTCGGGAACGCTCAGAAGCCCTCCTCTCTCAGATGCTTAAAGAGTCTGTTAGGTTGACTAATCAAACTGACCTTCACAAGATGGAGCACAGTTTATCCATCAGAGATGGAAGACTCAGGAGTACAGCCTGTCCTGTCCTGCCAGTGGCCCTCCCAGGAAGCAAGACAGATGCTTTGGTATACTTATAAAGGACTACCAGGAGAGGGACCTCTCCCATGAGTTACCAGGAGAGATAATATATGGATTTGCAAAAATCAAGATGTAGTGGTTGTGAAAAAGCAAATCCTCCTGCATAAGGGTCAGCCGTCCTACTGTACAATACCAGCAGTCCTAATTTCCAGCAGAAGGGTCTCAAGAGGTCACAGGCATCCTGTCACACACCACAGCTAGCAGGGCATTCGCTCTCAACAGGAAGCTGTGGAACAGAGATGATTTTTATGTAATTTTATAGACTTCCTTCACTGAACACAGAAGCTCATCAAAATAAATCCTTGAATAACACTTGACTCACAGTGTGACAGACACTGTGCTGAGTCATTTACACATGCTCCCTCAGTAAACTCACGCTGATAATCCCATAAGTTACATGGTTATCTAGATGGTCCAGAAGAGGAATCTTACCTTTATAGAGGTTTGACACCTCGTGCAGAACAATATACTTGTGATGGGAAACCAAGCTTATTAATATGTGTCGTTATTACCTCCCTAATGGTGATGGTTTCCAGAGTGTGATAGGCAAAACAGCTATTGTACAATGGAAAGAAGTGGTATCATCATGAGTTCCCATATTTGACAAGAAATTTATCTGCAAGGAATAATTCGTTGTGATTTCTACATTTTTATGTACCATGAGTTCTAACCATCAGCCCATCATTACAGAGTTTAGGTACCTATATCGTGAAATAATTTTAAATGTGGGAAATTGTTAATCTATTTTATAGAAAATTGAAAGAGTCTATAAATAAAGCATCAAATTCATATATGGAAATGAAATTAATAATAGAACATAATCTTCAGACCAAAGGCCAAACTATCCTAGAATCCAGGTGCAAATTACTATGAATAGACACAGACTATGCCTATTTTCTTCTGAGATCATATTGTACAGGCATAAGCATTTTTCCAGAGAAAAATATCAGCTTCATGCTGTGTCTTGGAGGGCAAGCAGGCTTGCCTCATGCCTGAGAGCAAACCTAGTTAAATTCTCTCTCAAAAATGAAAATTCTGGTGCTGAAAAGGAAGCTCACTGCTTAGGATTGCTTACTGCTCTTCCAGAGAACTAAAGTTTGGCTCCCAGCACCCATGTCTGGCAGCTCATAACTACCTACACCTCAAGTTCCAGGGGAGCTTTTTCTGATTCGTCAAGAATGTACACATGTGACCTCCATTCATACAGAAACACATACATACCATAAATTAAAGTAACAAAAACAAATCATGACTAAGAATGAAAATCCAACCATGACATACTAACAAATCTCTTGAAAAAAAAACACTCAATATTTGAATAACATTACAAGTTCTAACAGACTTATTTCATATAAAATGTTATCACCTTCTGGTAACTTTTATTTACTAGCTAGCTATGGAGAGCAGCTGTTCTGTAGCTTTACGGTGAGATAACTCCTCTGCAAATTCAGCACCAAGCTTTCATTGAGGCTTCTGGAACCATCTCAAAACTTCACCATCTTCATAGATAAGGAGAAACACAAGAAGACACAGCTACGGGAGCTGGTCACATTGCACCTGAAGTCACTAAAGACAAGAAGCAGCGAAGATATGCAGCGCCCTCTACTGGCTAAAGCCCCTGGGGTCACACCACAAAAGCTTCAACTCTCACTACCTTGCCTATTATTGACTTCCTTTTATAAAGCAATAGGAAATGCATGACCATGAATATCCTTGACAGTGGAATGTGTTCTCACTTGTTATTTTATGGTGTGTGAAGTGATGAATGGAGACAGCAGCTCTTTCTTTATAGGAAATGCAACAAGACATCGTATGATTGACAGCCTTCATAGCTGTCTGCATGGTCTATGGCAGCACATGATCCTTGCACAGCTCAATGATTTCCTGTGTTTAATTATGCAAACACGCAACCTCAGAATTGCTAGAGTCTGAAGCAGCATGCATGTATTTTCCTCCCACAGATGTGAGAGCAGCTGAAACCTTTGCTTGTTCCTGATACATGCATCTTTGGGGCTCAAGCTGGTGGAGAATTCTTTTCTAGTAGACAATAGTGTATGAGTTGCGATTTATATCCTATTGCACAGATAAAATCACATGGCATGGAAGCACATTATTCCTGGTAGAAGGTACTGGCATTCATATGGCAAAGGGAATGAATGCATGTCTTGTGTGAAGAACACACCATTGGGAACAATGGTATCATCCACTATGTGTGGTTAATAAGTTGAAAGAAAAGCGTCATTCTTCAAAGCGATGCTACTCTCTCCCTCGCCACCATTCTCAAGCCATTCACAGCTTAAGGAAATAGAAAAGAAGCTGTTACTCCCTTGGTGTAATTATGTAACCTTTTACATTCAACTATAAAGCACAAGATAGATATGTAAAGCAGTATTGTGGTACTGGAAATAGGCCTTGAGGTTGTGACTTAACTGTCAAGATTCAAATGCTTAGAATCAATTACTCAGAAAGGATAAATCTGTATGTTAAAAAGATAACGAAGAGAAAAGGAGAAGCAGATTGAATTGGAAGGAGAGTGCAAATATTCCTCAACTTACCTGCTCTGAAGGAAAAGCATACTTCATTTTAATAAATTTCTCCAAACCAATACAACTATGATTTTAATCATGTCATGATTATAGACATATATATATATATATGAATTGTTATTTTCACCAAAACTTATTCTATATGACAACTTGTATATGACAACCAGTTTATAATTAATGTAAGCCTCTGTGTGTTTCTTTGGGACTGAACGGCTGCGGGACTGGACAGGACAGAAACCTCTGTCAACAATTAAGCATTAAATTAATGTCAGTATTTTATAGATCTTCTTGTTTTTATAAGAACCGACAATAACAAGTTAAGTTTATAAATATGCACATTAAAACTCTGGGGTCAATGCTTATCAATATAAAATTTCACTCTCTTTGGCCTCCACTTTTAATAATGCACAGTTCATTTTGCTGTGATGAATAATGTCCTATGCTGTGGTAAGATAGTGGCCCTACTATTTCTGTAGGATCAAAAAAGAGGCCACACACTTCTCCACTTTTTAAATAAATATATAGAGAACATCTAGTGAAATATATCGTATCTGATAGTTTCAGCATTCTTTCAGTATGAGTATACTGAAAGAGATTTTTGTGTGATTATAAAGTAACTACAACCTTTCTCCTTTCCTTATGTTCCTCAAAAGTACCCCCTGACCACACATAGAAACCACTGCTACTTTGTGCTCAGCTTCTCAGTCTCCAAAGCTATGAGAAAGAAATTTCCATTCTTCATAGTTGCCAAGTTAGTGGTATGCCAAACAGACCAATAGACTTCAAGGCTTAAAATAGTGATGACGGAGGTGACTGGAGAGATCCTGGTGGCACTAATGCCAATAGCTTCACATATTGAACCATTAATACTTAGTTCTTTCTTGACTAGTTCTCATAGTGACTATGATAAAATATACAAATTATGATAATAATGTTCATTTCACAGCAACACTTTATTATTGAATGTAGAATGAACAAATTTTAAGTTTTAAAATAAAATTCACTCATCCCTATGACTTACTAAAATAGCATATAATCTTATTTCCAAAGTACAATAGTTCAGTGGGAGTTAGTTACCATATTTATCAGTTTATAGCTGTGTCTCATCCTATTGTAAATTCTTTGACATCTATGATTCTGTTTGCTGTGTCTGCTTTCTCATTGCCAGTAATGAGCAGTTTCAGAAGTATGCGGAATTTATGTGTTTAAAAAAAGCAAGAAGCAAAATGCTAATCTCCACATCTAAAGCTCTTACCTGTTCCCTCTCATATATTCTATATGCTTCATGATCTTGAACATGTTAATGTCAACTACAATATCTCTGCCCATATATACAATCTATCCTTCACCATAAAAATGCATATTTTCCACTAATTTATTACTATTTATAAACCTGTTTCAAGAAGTTTGCCATTGTTCATTAAAGTTCTGAATGTCAATTTTTAGACATGTGATGATTTTCAAGATTATTTCCAGACTGTTATGTAAAGCAGTGTGTTTTTAACTGTCAATGCCAATTCTGTCTTCCAGAACAATCTATCATTTGATGGTTTATTAGACTAAATGATGAAGTGCATTCTTAAGTGCCAAATAAACAGTGTCATAAAATAGAGTGGCAATGTCAACCCACAGCATAATCTTTTCCTAGCAGTTAAAGTTAATTAGGGAAAGGCTCATTATTCTAAACACAAATACACTAGCTATAAGAGGACTTGAGCAGTCACTGGATAGGTGTCAAGAACACAAATCTATACAGTTGTGATTGATTTTTGACAATGATGTAAATAAGCAAAGATAACCCAACACAACAAAGAGTGGTTATACTCTTCAAGTGCAAATCATTTATAACAAGAGGAAAGAATTGCTTTTAGATTATTTTTCAGGTATGTTTTGACCTAAGTTTTCAAAGCCAAGTTCAAAGAATGTTTTTGTTCATACTGTTACATAGTATCCTTAAAGTACCCATCTTTATGAAAGACCTCAATAAACTTGAAAATTTGGTGAGATGATTTGTAGATACACTTAATGGCAAAATAATAATAGTTGTAAATATCCTTCTTAAAGACAGCACAATTTTGCATTTAATATTTCAATTATTTTATAATTTCATGCATGCATATATTTTGATCCAGTGCTCAACCTCTTCACTTCAATTCTTTCCATATTCCCCTAACACTTTTCTTTCACAACTTTGTGTTCTTTGTTTTAGAAACCCATTGGATTCAGTGCTGCTGCATGGCCATGGGCGTATGACCATCCACTGGAGCACATGTAGCCTTTCCTAGAGCACTCCCTTAGGGAAAACTGGCTCTCCCACTATCAGCAGCATCAACTACCAAAGACTCCACAGCAAGCAGCAGGGCTTCATGAGCCCTTCCCATTCCCATGCTTCCACTTGGGCTTATATGATTTTGCTTAAGTTCTGAGCCTGCAGTCCCAGCACAATGAGTTCACACAATGCTCGGGTCCTGCCATGCCCCACAAATACTGCTTTGCTGTAGACATCTACTATCTCTGCCTCTTACCATCTTTCTGATCCTTCTCACAATGATCCCCGAACACTGCATGGAAGAAAAATCAGCCTTCCACAGTATCTTATTCTCTGCTCATTGACCAATCCTAAGTGTTTATATTAATCACTGTCTACAACAAAAAGAAGTTTCTCTGACAGGAGTTAAGAGTTACACTACTCTATGGAAAACGGGTAAGACCTTAGGGGACAACTTATTTCTATGTCCATTTAAACAATAGAATTAGGTCTTTCCCTATGATTTAGACAGACATGGATTTTTTTTTTTTGGTCCAGTTAACAGTACTAAGCACAAATTCCATCTTGTGGAACAGACCTTATGTCCAATCAGAAAATGTTTGGTTATCCCTATGTTATTTGCGCCACTATTGCACCAGATCTTAACAGATCAGGTATTAACACAGCTTTTGTGGTTCAAAGATGTGTAAGACTGTTGATTGTTTTTCTCACCCAGTAGCTTGACTAAAGTCATCCAGAACTATGAAAACTTTCTAAGAGGGATGAAACTTCCAGGATGTTTTCAAATTGATTTCTCCATGTCCTATGACACAAGCATGTGGGGTCTTTAGTAATATGATCTTCCTGTCAATTTCTGGACGATAACCTGAGCAAGAGTAATATTAATAATGAATAGCATTTGGAGGGGCTATGGGACACCACTGACCAACAACTAGAGAAGAGGTACCACATACTTGGCTCTGAACTTTATGTTGGATAGCATTTAGTGTCTAAGTAAAGCATTGTCTCATTGTTAAAGCATAAGTTCATTGAACAACCTCTGTGTCTGTATACGTCTCTCTCTGTCTCCGTTTCTCTCTGTCTCTCTCTGTCTCTCTCTCTCTCTGTCTCTCTCTCTGTGTGTGTGTGTGTGTGTGTGTGTGTGTGTGTTAGAGAGCTTCTAAACTTCTATAGTAGTAGGTTTCCATGTGGCTTTTAAAACTATCTTTTAGTTTTAGTGTTGGGAATTTCTTCCCTGACTCCCTCTTCTAAAAGGCTGTCTCGTCCCTATTTCATTTAACCCTTCTTATTCCATCAGTTCCCTTTCTGCCTCCATATCACCTGCATGCTATGACTTTTCACTTGCGATCACCTCCTATAATATCTTACTATTTCCACTATTTTAAAAATCCTTCAATATGTCTGAAAAATAACAAATCTATGCATTATTTTATTTTAAAGTATAAAGATCTCATTAACTACTATTATAATTATCCCCATCTAACACATTATATAAATATTACTCAGAGGTTACATCATTAGATACACAGTTAATAGCTAGCAGAAATGTAATTTGATAACAGGACTTTAATCCTTCATTGTTGAAAAATCTTCTTAGTGCCAAAATGGATATCATTATCTTTAAGGTTTACCTGTTCTATAAACTATTCTACTTACTTGTTTCCTAAAAATTGAGTATGTATGACATTGTTTATTTATTTACTCACTCCCCAGTCAAGAAGTATTAACCCAAATGATGTTGCATATTAAGACATTGTTACAAATATTTTGCACGAAATATCCCATGTTCATTCCAGTTTAAAACTTTATTTCCTTTCATATCTTTCACTCAAAATATCTTGACCTATTCAACACCAAGTCTGGGTTGATCCACGTGGCTTACCTTAAATATTCATTTCCTGAGAGATTAAACCTTTCTTAAAATAGCAGCAAAGTCTGGATAGATAGATACATTATTAAGAGCACTTGCTCTGAAATCACGATGATCAAAGTTTAAATCCCAGGATCAAGGTAATAAGAGAGGCATCCTGTGCTCTTAGAATCTTAGCTCTGAGAAGGGCAGAAACAGGAGGATCATTGGTGATTACTAGTTTCCAGTCTATCTGAGAAAACATGACCTATAGACTCAAAAGACATTCTACCACAAAGTATAGCCAATATGATTGAGGAGAACACCCAATTCTGGCCTCCACATATGTGAATAAATACATACCACTGCATAATTGCACACACTCACACAAAGAGAAAGATGGTATGGGGAAAAGTCCATCTGTATATGTGTTGCTTTTATTGGTTGATGAATAAAGCTGTTTTGGCCAATGGCTTAGCAAAGTAAAGTCAGGTGGGAAATCTGAACACAGATATATAGAGAGAGTAGGCAGGGTCAAGGAGACACCATGTAACTGCCAAAGGAGATAGATTTGAGACACTGCTGTAACCTTTCCAGTAAGCCACAGCCTTGTAGCAATACACAGATTAAAAGAAATGGGTTAATTTAAGATGTAAGAACTAGCTAGGAACACACCTAAGCTATCGGCCAAACAGTGTTTCAATTAGTATATTTTCTGTGTGATTATTCAGGTCTAGGTAGCCGGGAAATGAACAAGCAGTCTCCAATGACAAAATGGCACCCACTGTCTGTGGCATGGATCCACATAAAACCTTTAAAAGGCTTTAAAAATAAAAAAGGACTCTTAGACTCACAAAAACACAGCTTCTTGGTAGCTGCATTTTTTTCCAGATAGGCTCTGTTTTCTGGTTGTGAGAAGAATCGTGGCTCCTTTAAGAGAAGGCTTCCTGACTCAGCATTAGTGCCAAAAACTGCAGGGCTTTTTAAAGATAGGGCAGCTCTGTCTCTCTTGTGAGGTCCTGCACGTAAATGGGTTTTGTGAACACTGTGCTACAAATTACTTAATGGTGACATAGATCTGCTGCATCCCTGGAGCTGGGGCAATGAGCATGAATCGAAGAGCTGACAGTAGACATACCTCCGCCATAATAAAAGGCCAAGAGAGACAAAGCCGGCATCCAGGGCTGCTATGACCAAGCTGCACCATTTTAAAAGTGGTCCTGGTCAGAAAAGAATTACAGATATGCAATAAAGACAGATTCAGAGAGAAATAAACCTCTGAACAAGTCACAGTGTGTTTTTAAAATGTACATAGGCATAAGAAAGAAAAAGAAAATGGATAAAGGCAATTATAGAAAGAAATAGTTTTAGTGTACACACAGTCGTAGATTAAAGGAGTAAAAATAATAAAATAAATATTAAAAAGTAATAGAGTAAAAAAAGCCACGTAAAGTTGGAAACTACACAGAGAGTCTGGATTATGTATACTATTGTGTTTTCTTCAAATATTTTGACTATGAATGAGCTAAGTACAGAGAGACATTTTATTATATAGGCTGCTAAGTTAAACCAATAAATATTTATTAAAGGTATCGACTTCAAAATTTGGGTCTAAGGATATGTTACTTTGGAAAGGAAGTTCTGTTTTTGTTTCCACAGAGGATGAGAACCTGTGGATTTCTTCGAAATTAATATGGTTTGATGGAACAAGACTTCCTGAAAGATCTCCCTGAACCCTGAAAAAATTTTTTGCCCAACAAACAGCAGGAAGCAGTTTGGAGAAAACTATGCCCAAACCCCAAAATGATTTATTCTAAATGTCTGTTTTCATATAAAGAGTATAAAATATAGAGAAGAATACTTTACATTGGTATGGATCTTGGTCTATTGATACAAAGTTAAGGTTGATTATGTTACGCTGTGTATATGTATTTCGGCTCTATTTAAGGTATTGTGTTTGTCCAGTTCACTTAAAAATCTAATGTATAGTCAAGAACTACAGATTAATAGATAGTCATCTGTAATAATCAAAACTTTCAGTTATGTTAGTTGGGTTTTCTAGATATACAGAGATATATTTCAAATGAATAGATATTCTTCAAACTTTTTAAAGAACTACAGATCATAGCATTTAAGATATTTTAAAAACTTAGGCTTTTCTCAATAGTGAGACATGTCTGCTTCTGGCAGCACCAATTACTTCAGAGAGGTTGATGGGCATTGAAGAACTTGTGATGGAATTTACCTTCAATCATGACAAGGCTAGCAATTTGGGCAAGAATGCCTAGACTGCTTGATGGTATGCTGTATGAACTGGACATGTAGGACCCACAGAAAAGTGATTGCTAAACTTTTCAAAAGATGGATGGTCCCTCAGGGTTCCTGTTTCACAGAAGAAACTGCCAGACATTCTTCAGGACACAGAAGAAAGTGACTGACAAACTATCAATATAGGCAAAACAGTCTTTCAAATTTTCTGCTCAAGGAAAAGTCTGCCAGATACTATGGGCCTGTAGGCTTAAGATGGATGCTCAACATTACAGAAGAACTTTGGGTGACTGTGCAGGCATCGAGATGTCTCTGTCAATTCTAGAGTTTTGGAAGTTGCTTACAATCACTTCCTGTTTACTTAGGTAATATTATATCCTTCTGGGGTTTTTGATAGAGTTTAAGACATATATAACTACAGTTTTCATTAGTTATAATAAAAGATAAATGAGATATGAAACTTTAGACTCAAAAAGATAAGATAGAATATTTTCTTTTATTTTTGCCTAATATAATTTAGAGTAAATATTGTAACTGTAATTCTTGTTTGATAACTGTTTTGTTATATGTAATCTCACTATGTTAAAGTTAAAATCTTCCTTTTTAATTAGATAGAAAAGGGAAGATGATGTGGGATATCCTTCTGTATATATGTTGCTTTTATTGGTTGATGAATAAAGCTATTTTGACCAATGGTTTAGCAAAGTAGAGTCAATCTGAATACAGATATAGAGAGAGAGTAGGTGGAGTCAAGGAGATGCCATGTAGCTACCAAAGGAGAAAGATGCCAGACACAACCTGAATATTTCTGGTAGGCCACAACCTTGTAGCAATACACAGTTTAATAGAAATGGGTTAATTTAAGTTGTAAGATCTAGCGAGAAATAGGCCGAAGATATTGGCCAAACAGTTTTGTAATTAATATCTGTGTGATTATTTGGGTCTGGGCATCCAGGAAATGAACAAGCAGACTCTGCTGAAAATGAACACTTTTAAAGCAACAGAATTAATAGTTATTAAAAGAACTAAATGGAAATTATAGAGGTATATAGTTCAGTATCTTTTTAAAAGTTCAATTAAAAGTTGTGACAGAAGATTTCATTTTACAGAAGAAAAAACTAAACCAAATAAAACGGAAATCATTAGTAAATTTCCAGTAAGTAGAACAACAAATAAAGATGGAAAGAAGAAAATAGAGAAAGAAAACAAGTAAAATAGTATCCAAATTCACAAAACTAAATGATCCCTAAAGAGGTTGAGCACAAAGAGGATCCAAAAAAGACAAATTATGATTAAGTTGTCAAGGCTTAAAGTGAAAGAGAAAATTATTAAAAAAACAGTAAGAATAACTCAATAATCACACGCAAGGAAACAATTATAGAACCACTAACAGAATTACCACCAGAAATTTTACTTGTCAGGAGAGAATGAGATGACGAAGTTAAAGTCTTGAAGGAAATAGACAAGTTCAAACCAAGACTATCAGGCAGGCTTTATTCATAAATACCTGCGTTTGATATAATGAAATCAATAGGCTCAAAAAGATGGCTTCTTTAAAAGATCAAAGCTAAAAGAGAAAAAAATAAAAGTATATTTTTACTAATCAAAATGGCAACACAACATATAAAATTTATGGGAAGTTTAGTGAAAAATACATACTTTTTAAAAAATATATTTTAATTAAATAGAATTATGTTACATCCCCAATTCCCTTTCTTCCCTCCAGTTCCTCCCAGGTAGCCTCTCTCTAACACCTTTTGTATCTTCCTCCCACTTTCAAAATTATTTCCTTTAATTATTATTGCTATGTACATATATTTATATGTATGCACAAACATATAAATACAACTGTCTGGATCCATTTTTTTTCTGCTTATATGTATATAGTTTCAGAACTGACCATTCTGTTTTGGATAACCAACAAGGAAGCTTATCCCTGGGAAAGGTTCTCTCTCTGTCCCTTTCTCTCATCATTAGTTACCTGTAGGTCTTTGTCTAGGTTGAGAGCCCATGAACTGTCCCTAATAGCATGTCTATTGATATTACCATTGCTCCAGTCTTGTTTATGCAGCCATTTCTAGGACAGATGGATTTACAACAGACTTACTGTCACTCCGGCTCTTATAACCTGCCCATCCTTTCTTCCTCCATGTTTCTTGAGCTAAAGCATAATTACTAAAAACTCAGAGAGAGAAACTGAGGTTCAACCTAAAAATTCAAAAAGCAAAAGAGCCAGCCACTGGCTCTTACTTCGACCTCAGTCTGAAATGGCAATCCTGTCTCCAGGAATCTAAGAATAAGACTGTGTCTGAGAGCGGTCTCTCTCCCATCCCCCCCAGGTTTTATATTCCTCCCTAGTGTTGGGATTAAAGGCATGCACCACTAAGATTAAAGGCATGCACTGCCTGATTTCTATGGCAGCTAGTTTGGCTACTGGGATTAAAGGTGCGTGTCACTGTGGTTACTGGGATTAAAGGTGTCTGTCACTGTGGCTACTGGGATTAAAGGTGTGAGTTACCATGATCTGGTCTGTAAGGCTGACCAGTGGGACTGTTTTGCTCCCAGATCTTCAGGCAGTTCTTATTTACTAAAATATAACTGAAATGCCACTACATTGAGCCATAGATGAAGAGGCAGCAATGCAGATATAGCCACAAGAGTTGTGCTCCCCACAATCCACTGACCTCTGCATTGTGTCTAAGTATTGTTTTCTGTGACTGTCTTCAACTGTTGTAAGGAAGCTTCTTTGGTGTCTTGTAACTACATTTACCTGTGGGTGTAAGGATAATGTTTCGTATGTATCCAGGAATTATGCTGATCTAATAAAGCAGTGGTAGTAGATTCCTCTGTAAAATTTATGACACCACTAGCCCTGAGAAGTTTGTAGGGTTTCCAGTAACAGGTATGATTTATAGGTGTTGAAGCCCAGTAGAACTATTAATTGCTTCACTCCCTGGATCACTTGCATAGTATTTTCTAACATAGTAAAGCTGGACCACAGGACAGAGTCTTTCAGGTTAGATACAACTTGGATAATCCAAATCCTGTGTACTAAGTGTTAAGTGTCTTCAAAAATAGGGGCTTACCTTCAATCTCTGAGAGGTAACTAAGGACTACATGAAAAGTTCAGAAGTTTAGAGTAACAAATTCCTAACACCCAAGCTTTCCTTCTAGGTCATGCATCTGACAAGCTCTAAATTCAATAAGATGAAAATGTAAAAATGAACACATACAGGGTTTTGTTGAGAAAAAGACAAATGCAAGTAGCAGAGTGAAAGATAAGACCTAGATGGTGTCTGAGATTACACCTTCCTGACTCCTCTTTGTTCTAGGTACAACCTGCAATGCCAACCCCATTTTAGGAAAGGGGAAGTCTGTGAGAATACATTTGGCCTTATTGGTCTCCTTATCACTAGGCTGCCTGAAACTCTGGCAAAGTGGACAGTGACATCTTCGTTGATTTCTGCTACAAGGTTTGCATGTACCACTATGATTCCATCCACAGGAGGACCCATGGTACAGCCAAGGCTGAGAACAGACTTGTCACACACTGAAAGGCCATCCCCAAGAGTGAGAGCTCAACATTATCAAATGGTGGTGATGCTGGTGCTGTCTATGCCATGGAGTGTTGGGGGAGGGCTCTTGTTCATTCCTGGCTGCCCAGAAACAAAATACTCACATAGAAATTATAATATTTACAATACTGTTTGTCCTATTAACTTATGCATATCTCTGGCTAACTCTTATATCCTAAACTAACCCATCTCCATTAATCTCTGTATCACCACTTGGCTGTGGCTTACCAGGTAAAGTTCCATCCTTGTTATTGTCTCTGGCAGTGCTACATGGTATCGCCCTGACTCCGCCTACTTTCTCCCAGCATTCAGTTTAGTTTTCCCCACCTAGCTCTATTCTGCCCTATACAGGCCAAAGCAGTTTCTTTATTCATTAACCAATAAAAGCAACGCATATACAGAAGAACTTCCCGCATCAATGGAGTCTACTGTTGTCATCACCATGATGGAGAAGGTCAGGGCCCACTTTGAGGGATGAAGCCAAAGGGTCATCATCTGTGTCTCTTCTGCTGATTTCCCCGTGTTTGTGATAGATGTCAGCCCTTGTCTTTATGTCTGAGTAGCAAGGACTTCTATACATTGAACCATCCCCAAGCTCTATTACTATATCTTTAAATAGAATAAATACATCCTGCCTAGGTTGTTTGAGACAGTGAGTTATAACCTTGGTTCTTTATTCCACCAAATCAACATTCTTCCCCATTCCTCAGAACCCACAATTCTCGAAAACAGTAATGTATAAAATTGATGGTCTGGGCATGCTAGGAGAGATAGGCAGAATCCCTGACATCTGCCACTTGGTTCTTGATGGGTAATCCTTGTGCTTGTGATAATCTAAAAGGCTAAGAGGATTGAAAGAAAATCTAAAATAGTTTGCAAGTGCTCACCAGAATGACGGGTAGATTTTTGAAGGTCAAAGACAAGTTGTATTGCAACAAGCATCCTATTTTCAAACAGTGAATTAGAATCAACAATATTCAATTAACACACAGCAATCATGGTAGGAGGATAACATACTGGAATTTCTAGTAAAGCCTCAGTAATCTAAATTCACTTAATCAGAACTTCATGATAATCCAGCAAAACACTGAGCTGAACTTCAACTTTGTGATCTGAATGAGAATTGAAATGTATGTCTGTTTCAAATATCAATCCGAATAAAGTAAACGTAAACCGAGAACTTCATAATAACATCAACAAGTCCACAGAGAGATGACTGTGGCAGAAAGTAGATAGAATAAGGGAGAAATTGTGTATAATGGGAGAGAAAAGGACAAAGCTGCTGTTTTCTGGGTCTGTTCTGTCTCCATTTCATTTCATTTGGTGATGATGTCCAGAGATGGACGGGCTAACACCTGCATAACAGCAAGACTGTACTTTATGCCATGTGTGGACATGGTGAAAATAGTTAAAGCATAGTGCCAAATGCAAAATGGTGCCTCCAAGCCTAGGGCAGGTACTGTGTCTTTCAAAGTAGACTATATGTGCTCTTACAAACACAGTTCGTTTCTAGCCACCCCGTGTAAGATGAGTATGTGCAAGGACACGCAAGCCTGTAAGCAGTGAGGATTGAACTCTCCCTTCACCCATTTCTAGCTGTAAAAGGTGAACAAGTTCCCAACTTTCTCAGGATTCTTACTGTTTTCCATGTATCAAATATTGTCAGTAATGGTAATTATATCATAGGACTCTTGAGAATTTTAAATGACTTATTGTGTGTGTGTTTGTGTGGGGGTGTGTTTGCATATGTATATGTATCTATAAATAAAGCACTTTGAGTAATTCCTGGCATTTAGCAAACATTTAATAAATGACAGCTAATTTTTGTAATGGTGTAACAAAAAAGCCTAAACTATAATATAACATATACACACATATATACACATGTATATACATGGGTAAAGCAGAAGTTTTTATCCTTAAAACTATAACAAATGTTTGTAAGTAGAAAAGAAATATGGGAAAGAATTTTTAAAATTTTAAATAAAATCATCCCCTGTGTTTAAATTTTTATAGAGATTCATTTTTCCATCCTGTAGTGATTCCTCAGCATAGAAATAAAGCTTTCACATCTGTGTCCTCCAAGCAGGCAGCCACGTAGGATATCAGCCTTGGCTAGCTTTCATTTGCAGATGATTAATGGGTATGAAATTTAATTGTTATTTATTTTTAAAATTTAATGAAGATATGAATAATTTAACTTTTTGCTATACATACAAAAATGCAGTAATAAAACTGCAATGCACCTAGCCAATCCCAATTTCAAGAAGAACATCACATGAATTATCTCAGAAAATATTTATGCGGCTAGGTGAGGCCGTCGCCTGCTGGAGTCATAGTTTGCTATAAAGTAGGACTACTACAGTAGACTCACTAGAGACAGTCCTTGGCTTTACATGTAAAGTAAAGTCTTAAAGACTTAAGGTTTTTTTATTTTACTTTACAGTTGTGGGAAAGTGACAATACTCAACAGAAATCTGTTTTTCAAAATCTTTGAATTTTGAACTTTCTCTCTGCTGGGGATATGATTCTCTCCTGTGTGCAGTCCAGGGGCCACAGCCATAGCGTCCAATTAGCCATTCGGTTCCTCAAATTAACTGGCAATGTACTGTGTGGCCAGTGCTTTTGTAAAGAGAAACATTCAACACACTCAACCCTTTATTATAGGGTGAGGTTTGTGGTAGGCAGTTTTGCCCAGTGGTTAGGCTCGGTAATGTAAGTGTTCTGAACACAGTTAAGGTTGCCTAAAATAAGTTATAGTATTCAACAGTTGGCATACATTAAAGTGTGTATGTGTGTGTATTTGTCTGTGTATTTATGTATATGTTTTTATAATATTTGCATGTGGAAGATACAAATGCATGTGAGCATGCATGGAAGAGTTGTTTGCATGTGGAGGCTCATGGTTAGTCCTGGTTGTCTTCCTCAAATCCCTCTCTGACTTATTTCTGAGAAGGGGTCTCTCACTGAACCCAGAACTTGCCCATTGGAATAGACTGGCTGGCAGAACCCCCAGAGCTGAGGTTACAGACCCTACCTCCTTGTCTGGCTTCTCTATGTCGGGTCCATATTCAGGTCTTCATGTTTGCATGGCAAGAATGTTTCCAACTGAGCCGTCACTCCAAGCCCTAAAAGTGTTTCCCCAGGGCCACTGCCAGTGGCCCCTCAGTCTGCCCCAGGCATGCAGGTGTCAACCACATTCAGAGGGACTAGTTTCGTCTTTCCAGTCCTGCTGGAGTTGGTGGGCTCCTATTAGCTCAGATAGGCTGTTTTGTTTTGGGGGGGGTAAGTGGAGGGAATGGGAGGAGAGGAGAGAGTGGGAACTTGGGTTGGTACACATAATGAAAAAAGACAATTTGTTTTCTTTTTTTAAAAACGTGTTTCCCTAACATAATATTTTATTAACTTTTTTATCATTTTCATAAAATGTATTTTTAATTTTTGAGAACTTTATACACAAGTACTACATCTATATAACTCCTACCCTTTACTCCTCAGCTCCTTCTATTTCCCCATTTTCCTCCTAAACTCATGATGTCTCTTTTAATTATTATTGGCATACATATATACATATACATATATATTGCAGTGATATACACACTATGTACATGCTGCATACATGTATATGTATACACAACCTACTGAATCCATTTAGCTTTACTTATGTGTACATGTGTCCAGGGCTGATCATTTGGAACAGGACAGCCTATGTGACAGTTAATCCCCAAAGGAAATTGATTCTCCTCTCAAGTAACCATTAATTGCCTATAGCTCTTCATCTAGAGGTTCGATTTTGCAGAATTTCATCCATCCACATTAGCACATGGTATTGTCATTATGCCTATGCCAGTCTTGTTCAGACAAGCATGTTGTTGGGATTTATGGGTGCATTTTTCCTATCATATGTAGGGGACAATACCTAGCAACAGGCATCCTGATCCGCTGGTTCTTACAACCTCCTCCCCCGTCTCCTGCAATATTCCCTCAGCCTTAGGTGTAGTGGTTGTATTGTTTGGGGTTGGACACCCCACAGAGACTTTTGCTCACATTCTGGCCAGTTGTGGATCTCTGTTACAGTTGCCATCTGTTGCAATAAGAAGGCATCTCACAAGAGTGAGAGCAACATTTATCTGTGGGTAAAAGATGGTATTTAGAATACAATTAGAAACTACATTCATTTAGGAAAAGAACAACAGTAGGTCTTCCTCCCAGGGCTCTTGCCTCTCCAGCATAGGTTGCTGGCCAGGTTTGCAGTACTGAGCATGAAATTATTCCCACTGAGTGGGTCTTAAATCTAGTTAGACAGCTGTTGATCACTCCCAAGATGCAAGTGCCGCTATTGTAGAATAGGGATATGTTGCTTAATTTTTTTTTACTTAGCAATATTTTCAGTGTACAATGAGATTGTCGCAACAAAATGCATTGTAAGGCAAGGAAGCCCTATATTCCTTCTTTGTAAGTGATCTTGAGGCAACCAGTCCTCTCTAGAACCAACATTGCTTGCTATATCCCAAATCTCCTACAACTGTTGACACACCATTCACAGGGAAACGCAGCAGGGAATGAGGCCATTTCTCCACTAATCTTTTAAGCAATTTTTCCTTCATGTGTTGGCAGGAAGCCTGTAACAGTTTGAGCAGGCTTGTGCGCAATGTGTGCAGCACAGCCAAAACTCATTAAGTGCCTTTGTCTCATGCATCTTGAGAAACACAATATCGCACCCCTGATGAGAAAGGCCTCAAAATGTTATGTTAACATTAAAACCACCAGAAAACATTAATTTGCTAGTCAAGCTACATCTCTCAGCCATATTGAGACAATGTTCTGGGGAACGATCTGCCTATCACCAACTATAAATGAAATGTCAGCGAGTTTCCCAGGTACCTCCTCCACCACAGATTAACAAAACACTCTAGGGGAAAAAAATCTTAGTAGTGAATTTAGAAAAGAATGAAATTTTAATTGAACTGAACACAATCTTTACATTCTGATGGGGAAGCTTGGTTAACCAATTATCTTTAAGAGGTGGGACCAAGTTAGGGTGTGGCTTGCTGGGATCTGGAGAAAAAACGGTGCAGAGAGCCCAGGTGCGCTCTCTGTGTGGCTCCCACGCAGCACAGCTGAGCTTGGACTTTTCAGTCCTGTTTTTGTGAGTTTTCTGCTTATAATAAATAAAAATATAATGGTTTTATCTTCTAGCTAGCCTGGTTATCTCCCGAATGGAGCTAATTTCTACAACATTCTTTTCAGGTATAGCCTGGATTTGCACACCACTCTGGCATATGGATCACTTGATTTCAGAGAATTTAGGCAAGATCTTGCTATCTCAGCCTTCTGTTTACGTAAGTGCATTGTCCAGTCCACACTATCCTTGGCTGCGGTGCTAGAATCCCACATCTGCACCTTTGCATGGTGCCGGCTACTCCTGGAACACCTTCACTATCTAAAATACAGCAACGAAGAGCCATTTCCCTCTTTGCCTAACTGCTTGATGAACTACTTCTGAGTAACCAGGAGAGCTGACCTCGTCTTCACCCTCTTTGTTAAACACTGTTATCCGGTCCTTCATACCACAGAATGCCAATATTTACATTTGCATTTAAAATTATGCTTTCTTTTCTGTGCCACATCAGAAGCCTAAACTGTGAGCTCATCTGACTGACTTGGCAGACATTTTGGAACATCACCAAACACCAAAAGTCATTTTATTAATTATCATGAAATAAATATAATAGTCAGTCTAATGAAGTGAAATACTAAAAAGTTACATTCCTCAAGCCAGTGGCTTGATCGACTGAGACACTCAACATTCATTTCAGCTTTTTAGCTGAGACATACTTAGCTAACAAGTGAGCTGCCCTTTATTCTTCAATAATGAAATCAAATAAACTACATGACAATCTGAGCAATAAGGCAAAATCGATCTTTAAGTCAGATCAAAAAAAAAATCCTAAATCAACAAAAAAAATAGTTCAATTTGGTCACTGAGTGTGAGCAAAGCCAGCGCACACAGGTCAAAGTTCAACTGCATTTGATCAAAAGGTCATTTTCCCCCTTTGGCCATTTGCTGAATTCTAAATTCAGCTGTGCTCTTAAACTCAATATTGAAAATTATGCTAAAGCAGTAACGCTAATAATTGTGGTATTTATTGACTTGAAAAAAATAATTCCAATTAAAATATAGTGATAATACGGCAAATGTTACTGGGTTTTGTTTGTAACAGACAGTAGACTAAATTACAACACTATATTTTGCTGACATAAAGTTCCTTTATCTTAAGCAATAGCAGAAGGGAAAATACTGCTCACTGATTTGCCAATAAGCAGTATTAAAGGAGAAAGCAAATAGAATGATCTATACAAACAGCTGAGCTCATCATTCAATACAACCCATAAGAACAGCAGGTCATGTCCTCCAACAGCTATTTTTAAAGTCCTGAAAATGACAATACTATAAGATCAGCCTTATTCATATTTCGTGGCAGATGATTTAGTAAGGCCAGACACAAATGAAGCCTTGGAACAAATTTCTCAAAAGTTCAATTCACATGGGAACTTGGTAGTAACTGCAACTTTTTATAACTGTTTACAAAATTGTTTTTATAGATGCGATAAAGATTAAAATATGAAAGACCACATGGATACTTGTTTGCTCTCCTGAAAAAAAAAAAGATAGAGTAACAAAGTTAGACAAAATAATCCAATAAAAATCCTGCATGAAAGGCAGCATGGCTGGAAGCCTATGATCAAATGCCATCCAGGGTTGCTGATAGGATGTGACTGCGTTATATACTGATGGTGAAGTCAGACAGCCCAGGGCCAAAGTCTAGGCTCTTGCCTTTCAGTCAAGTTACCACAGAGTGGCTTAACCCTTCTTCCTTCCTTTCTTCCAGCTAGTGAGTCGGGTTCAGAATAGAACCTACTTCAAAAGGTTCCTTGCCTAAGCATATACATCCCTGAAAAGAGCATTGCACACATGGGAAGTCATAATGTTTATTATTGTTACTGATGTCCTTTCTTGTACCTAGTGCATTTCCTTAAAGCACAGCCAGGCGAGTTCATGTATGTTTGTATCTGCAAGCTTTCCTGAGTCCCTCGTAGAATGAGACTTACTCCAGTAATACATTCTTCTCAGAGATGCAATAGAAATCTTCCTCTGACAATTAATATTCATTGTCACCTTCTCAGGATTTAGAATCACCTAGATGACAAACCTCTGGAAATGTGGTTTTTGTTCTCTTTTGTTTTTCAAGATAGGGTTCCTCCATATAGCCCTGGCCATCCTAGAACTCGTTGTGTAGACCAGGCTGGCCTTGAACTCATAAATTTACCTGCCTCTGCCCTCTGAATGTTGGGATGAAAGGTGTTTCCTACTACTGCCTAGCCAGAAATAGCTGGAAATTTCTTAAAGAAACTTTTTTTTGTAACACATGGAGACCACTAGAAAAACCACAACCAATCGAAATGCAGAGTTGTGGAGGCCAGTCCCAATGGATACAACTGCAAAGCTGCTCTGACCTACACCTCAGGGAACATCATGGAAGAGGGGCAGATGAGGAATCTGAAGGGGAGTAGACAGAAGTATATGGAAGGGCTGGAAGGGAGGAACATTAAGGGAAAGGGTTGTAATTAAATTACATTCTCAAAAAGAAAGAGACATTTCCAGAGATGTTGAACTGAGGAGGAAAATTCTACCTGAATGAGGGTAGTACTATCCCTCAGGAAGATATCCCTAAGCAAACAGAAATGAAAGAGGAGAGAGTGGGCAGCAGTATTTGTCTTTCTCTGCTTCCTGGCTGTGATTGTGATGTGACCAAATGCCTCTCCTCACATGGCCACCATCATTGTTTTGCCACCATGGACCTGCAAACCAGAGGCCAAGATGGCCTCTTCCTTCATGCTTCTTTCGGGTATTTTGTCACAAGAGAAGTAATATAGCACCCCCTAAAAACCCCAGTGAGACCACCCCAGAGTGAAAACTTGTATTCGGTTGAGGTTTTTAAAACTTTTACTATATTTAAAAGTACCATGACAATAATTTTGAAATCCAATTATAAAAGATCAGCGTCCTTTAATGTGCTATATGTGTCTAAATTAAGTGCCAATCTAAGGTGAGCAGCAGCCTACAAAGGCTATGCAGAAGCCACTGCATTACTAATTTGAGTAAATAGGGCTCGCAGCATCTGTATGTAAATGGTGCAAGAACATATTGTGAGTATATTTCTATAGCGGCATTACCCATTTTACTGCTGCCCATCTAACGAACAAGGTAGCACTGTTTTTATAATCAGCCTGTAGGACCGGCCTTGGCTGTACGAAGCAATTGTCGATAATGGAGAGGCATTCCGAGAGGTTACCACTCTGCCTAGCTGTTCATTTACTACTGACGCGTGAGCTTGAAAATTGCCCAGTGTGGAATCAGAGACCTGTGTTGCAGCGTTTAAAGCTTCCCAGTCACGGACTGTAAAATGGAGAAGGAAAAATGTCTTGGCAACAAATATATTTTGAGAGGGAAAAAAAAACATATTTCAAAACCATTTTTGCTGTGTCCTAAGGTTTCAAGCACTTTGCCCGAGTCGGTCTCATAAGGACTCCGAAGGATGCACTGCGCAAGGTTATTGTGAAACAGCGATATCGTTTTGTTTTTTTGTTTTGTTTTGTTTTTAAGAAGCCTTTTCTATCGCCACCTAGGGGAAATGATCACTGACAGCAGGTGTTAAGAGGTAAATCCTTCTTTATCACATCTGGCTACAATTTATACACACTTAATGCTACGTATTAGAGCAGCGGTTCTTAACCTTCCTAATGCTGTGATCCTTTAATGCAGTTCTTCATGTTGTTGGACACGCAACTATAAAATTATTCTCGTTGCTACTTCATAACTGTAATTTTGTACTGTTATGAGTTGTAATGTAAATATCTGTGTTTCCCAATGATCTTAGGTGACCCCTGTGAAAGGATCCTTTAATCCCCACCCCAAAACAGTCTTGACCCACAGGCTGAGAACCACTGTGTTAGACAATACTGTACTGAGCTATCAAACACGCTGTGAGGGAGCATTAATTCCTTCAGCATCAGCTCTTCTACATCAAAAGTTCCACGTCTCCTGGGGATCAAACCATTCTTGCAGAAATGGAAAAGAATTTTACTTGGCATCTTTTTACTTAGCAATTCTCAACAGAACTATGTCTCCATTTTTCTGATTATATTCCACTTTGGAAAGACTTCTCCAAAAAAAAATGTGTTGAGAGAAATAGCTGATATAAGGAAAATACATTTCCCCTACCATAGTATTCAATAGCATTTTCTTAATGTAATGGACATGTCTTTTTATGGACTACAGTTTTAATAAAAATATTTTAAACATGCAGAAGGCACTATTTTTCAAATGGATAGCTGCAAGAATGTTGTAGTACCTACCTGAAAAACACTGTTTCAAATTTTGCAGGAAGTTTGCAATCCTACTTTGAAGAGGTATTCATCAGATAGCCTATGGTCAGAATAAGTTTGCTGAGTAGAAAATTGATGCCATCATCTTATGTAGATGGCTCTTGAAAGAAGTCTCTAGATAACGTGTGTGTGTGTGTGTGTGTGTGTGTGTGTGTGTGTGTGTGTGAAGGCATCAGTGTGCATGCACATGTGTGTGCATGAGTCTGTGAAGGCCAGAGGTCAACTCAAGGTATTGTGCCACTGTCACATTGTTTTTTGAGAATGACTCACTGAGCAAGGCTTGTTTGCCCGTGAGTCCGCAGGCTCTGTCAGTCTCTCAATCCCATTGCTGGCAATACGAATGCGTCCCACCAGGCCCATACGAGTCTGGGGATCAAACACAGGTCCTCCTTGTGGTAGGATAAGCACTTTACCAGCTAAGATATCTCTCCATCCAAACTGTCCAGATTATTTATATAGAAATGACACTTGGAGTCTGATACAACTAGAAAAACCTCATCTGTTGGCTCTATAGAATTGACCCTTAGTTATATACAAAATGAATACAGACATTGGATGAATGAAAACAAATTACATAACAAAGGAATACCTAGTACTTGTAGGCTCCATGATTTCTTAGATACGTGGGCTTTACTTCACTTTCTACATTGATAAGAAAAATATTAGTGACATTAATAAAATAAAATCATGCATCTGACAGCTTTAGGTAAAGTGAGTGCTATACAAGTTCGAGTTTTACTGCCTTTTTAATAATTTGTAAATCATGTTGACACTTTTAAGAAAAATGTCCATATTATCTAAGTCGAAATTTTATTGCTTTATTATTTCTGCTACGTATTTTGGAAATGGAAATCTTTTGACCTTAAAATAACCAAGCAATAAAATAAAATTGTAAAAGAAATTGAAAAGCCATGCATGTGAGTCTTTATTTCAACCCATTAAGATAAAAGTGAGAAAAGAAATTGATGTCTTCCACTCATCTCCAACAGAAAAATGAAGCAAATCTCTCTTTACTCTGAGACTGTACAATTAGATCAGCATGAATAAAAGTGTATAGGCATTGACTGGTCACTATAATGGGCAGTTAGAACTACATAGATATTGTTAATGACTTAGCCAGATGGCAACATCTTAGTCTGTTTTATGTGACAAATTACTTGATTATCTACTCAACTTATTTCCCCCAGGAGTACTTACTGTTTTAGGAACACTGCATTACAAACAGCGTATCATAAAGAAAATAGGGAACCATAACCACCACCTTTAAAATCTCAATCGCATTTTACTGTTAACAACCGTAAACTATTTCTCCTGTCAGCAGCAACATAAATTTTGAAAAGTATTGTTTGAGAAAATCCAACAAAAAAAAATACAAAGGAAGAAACATGATAGAAATGTGTAGATGCATTGTCAGAAAACTACAATAATAGGTGAACTCCATGCATAATAAATTTCTTAGCTTATAACAGGCTTTGTTGTTGGTGCAAGCACACATACATCGACAATTACCATGGTGTATGCTAGCCATCGCTAGATAATGATAATAATAAGGACAAAACCATACTCATGTCTATGAACATATTAAGTAGAGGTCTTAAAAGCATTTTTTTAAAAAGCCTTTGCTCTCGGTATTTTTACACATAAAATGAGAAGACAGTGAACCCGAACAAAATTTTTTATAATATACTTTTATCTTCTCTGAATGTACGTTCAAAGACTGACACTCAGCCCAAAAAATATTCAAATAAGGGAAAAATGTCAAAATACAACTTGCAGTTCCATTTAAGTGTTGGCTTAAAAAGCCAAGGAAATTGCCCTTTAAGGATGAACTTCTTCCCTCTACGTATCAAAGGGTATTTGCTATGACTAGTCCCTTAATTGAAATAAAAAGAAAATTAATTTTTCAGATTATTTCTTGAACATACCAAAGCAACTAGTAAACCGACCAATCAGCCAAAAGCAGTAAAACAAGCAATTAGTATAATTTGTATTAATCATATCCGTTGCAATTATGTAAATTTAACTCGGCTGCTATATATAATTTTAGTATGCTATCACTTTTGAAGAGCCCAAGAGTTTCCAGACTCAAAAGCTCCAGGAATGGACACATGACAGGTGCTGATGCTGTCTGTCATCAGCTATGATCCCAGCTGAGTTGGCTACGCAAGGCTAAAAGCCACTTCTTGCTTCATCTTACAAATAAATTGTGTTTTCACTCTGCCTAATACCTTGGTTAAGCAAGAAATTTTACATATATTTACATCAACAATTTATATTATAATTCTAGTTACATTACATCACATTTATAATAATATTGTGACCTGTGAAGTGTGGCTTTTGTTGTTATGCAGTAGCATCAGAGGCAAAGAGGCAAATGAAGAATTTTGGCCCTAAAGTCTGCTTTTGTAAATGAGTTCTTTGAGATGTCCTCTGGACAAAGGCTCAAATTCTTAAGCCAAAAGGCAAAAGTTTATAGCAAAGAATAACACTGTGAAATTAGAATAAGAAAATGATGAAGCTGTCACACACGTCATCAGAAACATTCATCTCCAGATTGGCATTTGCAATTTTAAGTTTTAATTTAAAAACCATTGCTCCTTCCTCCCTTTTTCTTTTCCTTTCATGAACTTGTGTCTCATGTGGCACAATATGCAGGCTATTAAGGCAGCCACTTAAAGGAAGGGGGATCTGTAAGAAGCAATAGCTGCAGCCGTATCATTTTCCCTGTGAAACCATACGAACACATGAGCCAAAAGCATACTGTGTGTCTTCTTCCTCTTGGAAACTGAAAAATAAAAACAGTAGCGGGAAAAGACAGTAAAATCAACATTAGGCCACTAGATGCAGATTAATTATTACAGCACAAATTGTTAAACTTTATGCCGTGGATTGCCACCTTATGTATTTCTTCTAAAATGATCATCTTTAATAAATGTTATTGTGATTCAACTTTTAACTTAGCTAAGTTCAGACTACACTTCTACAATTTCATGTTTTTGATAATAAATGGACCTAGCCACATGAATGCTATATGCTTCAAAAATATAACTTACTTTTTCCTTCAATTGGAGACATCATTCAACTCACAAAGCTAAGAATAAACTCTAACTTTCCCAACATGTCATAGCATCATCACTTGGCTTTCTTCTCCTATAAGAATTATAAGTGACAAGAAAAAGCAAGTGCCACTTAAGCAGCAGAACTATGAAGTCTAGGAACTGCACCCACTCCAGAAGAAACTTCAGCATGAGTGAATCATATGAGAAGTAAAGGATCAGTCTCGAAACAAGTGAGCAGCATAGGCAGCATTCACAAAAGCTTTGGTCTTCAGTGCAGAATTTTCTCATCTTACTCACCAAGTTTATGACTAAATCCATTCCCTGGTATGGATGAATAATTACAAATGGCTTAGAAGAAACACAGGACTCTTCTGCATGTATTGGCTTTTTGGGAACCTAGTCTATATGGATGCACACCTTCCTGGGCTGGGATGGAGGGGGGAGGGCCTTGGGCTTCCCACAGGGCAGGGTACCCTGTCCCCTCTTAAGGAAGCAGGGGTGGGAGGAAGGGTAGTGGGGGAGCAGGAGGGGACTGGGAGAAGGGGAGGAAGTGTAAATTTTTGAATGAAAAATAAAAGAATATGAAAAAAAGAAGAAAAAACAGAGGAAATATGCACTCCTATTTTTCTCCCCAGTGATCCATATACAAGAATTCAACCTACAGAAATCAGATTTTAAAACCTATATCAAAAATATGCTCAGAAATGCTCACGGGATAATTTTAAAGTAAAATACTTCATGCAAGCTAAGTCATGTTATCCTGAATTTATGGCATACTGTATAGCTCTTAAAGTATGGGAAGCTATGCACTGTTCTATGGCATAAGCAAAGAGCAACATTCAAAGTTGCTGTCCCTCCCTGTTCGCTATTGTCACCATCAAGATTCTCTCCCACATTCTTGTGACTTGTCTTCACCAGTAACCTCTGGACTGCTGAAGTCTGTGACACTGTTGATTGGTTATTTTTAATTAGAACAACAATGAATAAATGGGACCTCCTGAAACTGAGAAGCTTCTGTAAAGCAAAGGACATAATCATTAAGACAAAAGGGCAACCTACAGAATGGGAGAAGATCTTCACAATTCCCACATCAGACAAAGGTCTGATCTCCAAAATATATAAAGAGCTCAAGAAACTAGACTTTAAAATTCTAAATAACCCAATTAAAAAATGGGGTACTGAACTAACAGAGAATTCTCAACAGAAGTTCAAATGGCCAAAAGATACTTAAGGCCATGTTCAACTTCCTTAGCTATTAGGGAAATGTGAATCAAAACAACTCTGAGATATCATCTTACACCTGTCAGAATGGCTAAAATCAAAAACACCAATGATAACCTATCCTGGAGAGGATGTGGAGTAAGGGGAACACTCATCCATTGCTGGTGGGAATGCAAACTTGTGCAACCACTTTGGAAATCAGTATGGCAGTTTCTCAGGAAATTGGGAGTCAACCTACCTCAGGATCCAGTAATACCACTCTTGGGAATATACCCAAGAGATGCCCAATCATACTACAAAAGCATTTGTTCAACTATGTTCATAGCAGCTTTATTTGTAATAGCCAGAACCTGGAAACAACGTAGATGCCCCTCAATGGAAGAATGGATAAAGAAAGTGTGGCACATGTACACATTAGAGTACTACTCAGCGGAAAAAAAAAATTGGCACATCTACACATTAGAGTACTACTCAGCGGAAAAAAAATGACATCTTGAATTTTGCATGCAAATGGATGGAAATAGAAAACACTATGCTGAGTGAGATAACCCAGACCCAAAACTATGAATATGGTATGTACTCACTCATTAGTGGATTCTAGCCATAAACAAAGGACATTGAGCCTATAGTTCATGTTCCTAGAGAAGCTAAATAATAAGATGAACCCAAAGAAAAACATATATAGATCTTCTTGGAAATTGGAAGCAGACAAGATCTCTGGGCAAAATTTGGGAGCATGGTGTTTGCTTAAACCATCAAGGGATACAAGGCTAGGTTTTTCCAGCTAGATTCCAAGAGCCTGTTTTACCCTAATTATTAAAGGATCATTCAAATGTTCAATCTTTACACACTTTAGAATAATTTATAATGTCTTGATAGAAATATATTCGCCTTTCCCTTTGCGGCTGTGGATCTGTCTCCCTCAGGCCAGCAACAGAAGCTGACATGCTTGTGGTGAAGTTTGTGGGCAGATATCTAATCAGATGTCTTGCAGCCACGTGCTGTTCACCAAAGTTTGCATCTCCATAAAGAGACAAAGTTTAATCAAGCTGGAGAACAAGGAAAAAATGCTTTGGAAGATGAAGTTCTTCAGGCCAGCTCTCCCCATCCCTGTTTCAAATGTGCTATAAATTGATTATTCACAAGAAGCTACTTGTCTATGCATTTATTTGGAATGCTTTGAGACCCTGACTCAAAGGATTTGGTTTTTTCTTTGTCATGATTAGTAGATGGTTTTATGGTCCTTGATTACAATAAATCTGTTTTTGAAACTCATGAAAAAAATAAAATAAAAATAAAAAATGTCTGGTGATAAATAAGTGCTCATTAGTGGAAGATTGAGTTTGGATTTTGTTTTTCTTTAGGATAAATGTTGAGCTGCCTGGGTTTCCTGTATAGAGACCCAAGTTACACTCTTCAAAACTGATCACAGTATTAAACTTTGAATCTCTATCTCTCTCTCGCTCTCTCTCTCTTTGTTAAAAATAAATGGGCAATTTCCAAAAAGTGAGCCAAGGTTTCCATCCTGAAGTACACGCTCTTCAAGCTTACATAGGCTGTGCTGTCCATATGCAGAGCCAGAAATTAGAAATGGTAATAAACACCTATCAATCAAGTATCAAATGCTATCAGAACACTGAAATAATTTGCATTTTCAATATGCCATATCACTTTGAATATCCCAAGGTCCCTAGTATATAAAACTTCTTAAAAATGAGAGAAAAAAGTTAGACATTTGCAGGCTTGATACTTTTGCATATGTGAGTGTGTGGGTGTGTGCGGGTATGTGTGTATATTGTGTGCAAAGTAAAGAATAGTATACATTTGATATACCAGATTCTCTTTTAGTTCACAATTATTAGTCATTACTAGACAGATATTACTTTCCATAAGAATATCTTCTGCTCTTGACCGTATCATTAGCTCAAGTATACTAAGATAAAAAAATTGTTATTATTAATGCTAAAACAATATAGAAGGGCCAGACACTAGTACTTGAGAGGCTGAGGCAAGCAGACCTTTGTTAATTTCCATTCTAGCCTGGTCTATATAATTCTAGGTCAACCTGGTCTACATAGTGTAGCTATCAAAGGCTACAAAGTGAAACCCTGTCTCAAAAAACAAAGTCAAGTAAATCAATACAGAAGCAGAGGCCTAAATAGTTTTGGTGCTTAGTTAGACTACACAAGAAAAGATCTCACTGGCTAGATTAAATTTATCCACAATAGCCTAAGACATTTACATTTAAAAGAGTACAGAGATCACCTTTGTCCATCCCTGCATCCAACATTTTGGACATCTTGCTTCAGAGCAAATTGTTGTATTTAGGATACTGCAGGAAAGAAATGTCTATTTGGTGAAACATTAAAGGGCTTTCTTCTTAAAATCTTAGGTATCAAATTTCTCGAAGATTTCCCCAAAAACCTATACAAATCTTGCTATGTAATTTCAAGTGGAGAAATTTTGAAGCACTGTAGAAGCAAACAAATAAAAAAAGAACAAAACAACTAAAATCTTTTGACATGTTGATAGAGTTTTGTCTTCAGATACATCTCAAGCAGAAATTATAATATTAATCACAAAGTGTATTGCATAGCAATTTAAATACCACACAAAGACAAGGATCTGAGTGGGCTGCAACTTGATCTGGCGTGTGGTCCCTTGGAATGGAGCCTGAGTGGCCTTGTTTCAAGTTGGCTCAGATGAACTTAAGCTTCAGGTTCTGTTCCTCACAGCACTCTCCTCCTCCCAGATGCCTGCTTCAGGCTTGGGCTCAGACCCTGCATTCCTCCTTCCTCAGCCTTCTCTCTGGGTCTCTCTGTGCTCTGTGGAAATGTTTTGCCTGTAACAGGTACCACGGCAGCTACACGGTTAGGATTTCTGCCTCTCTTTGAACTCTAACATCATGCTTATTTTCGGAACCTGAGGCTTTTGCTGGCGTGGAAGTTGACTAGTGTTTCCCCTTGCCTTTAAGTCCTGCTTCAGTCATCCCCTTAGCCATTTCTTCTCTAGTTTTTTTGTTTGCTATTGTGGCAATATTTTGTTATGAGGGCTGAACTAAGGGAGAAGGGATTTGACATCTCTGAAGTCAGGAAGTGAAAGCTCCTTGACGTCATCAACTAGGGACGTTCTCCCCTCAGCTAAAACTGCACTTCTCTTGCCATGGCAATATTAACGTCATCAACTAGGGACGTTCTTCTCCCCTCAGCTAAAACTGCACTTCTCTTGCCATGGCAATATTAAACAGAATCCCTTAGGCCTCTCGGTCTTCCTTTCCTGAGGAAACTAATGCAAACAACAAACCCATGTTGGAAAAGTGTGAAGGATGTTTCTTACAGCCTGTTTGCAAGGAAACTGTCTGGGAAGATCCAAGTGCTGTCCTTATACTAGGAATAGCAAGCAGGATGTGGTAGGCAGTGTCAGAGGCTCAGGATATCCAACACATCAGTTCAGTCTAGAAGCCCATGGGCTACAAATCTAAAGGACAGAAAACACCAGTGTCCCAGCCCAAAGCCGTCAAACAGGAAGAATTTCCTCTTACTCAGGGATGCCCGGACTTTTTCTTTGTATTATAGCCAGACTTTTATTTGGGCTACCAACTCACAAAGAACACCATGGAGACTTATTAATTTTGAAAGCTTGACCCCAGCTTGGGCATTTTTCCAACTAGCTCTTATAACTTAAATTAACTTATTTCTATTAATCTGCATTCTGCCACATGCCTTGATTATCTTTCCTCTGTTCCATATGTCCGAATTCTTCAGTGTCTCGCTGGTGTTTCTCACAAGCCTAGATTCATCTCCAGTTGCTCTCTTTCCCCAGAAATCCCACCTATTTTCTCTTGCCTAGCTATTGGCCATATAGCTCCTTATTAAGCTAATCAGAAAGTGCCTTGGCAAAGACACATCTTCACAGTGTACAAAAAGATTCTCCCGCAATATTGTATTATTTAGACCTTTGACTGAATGGGATGAGATACGCCTACACTGGAGAAGGTAATCTAATTTAGTCAACTGACTCAAATGTTAAGCACTCATTGAGAATTACCATCCCAGATATATCTAGCAAAATGTTTGGTCAACTACCTTAACACCCAGAGACCTAGTCAAATGACCATAAAATTAATCACTCCCCTATCTGTTCCCAGACTGCATAAGCCTGGAATCCACTGATAGGCCTGTCCCCATCATTTCATATTTGCATTACTAACATACAAGGAGTACAGCAGTTTTCAGGGGACCATAATGCACACTTGTATATTTCACCTAAAATGCTACAGAGGGGCCAAAGAGCACGACAAAGGTCAGAGACTGAAACTCTGGTGTGGAGTGGCAGTGACATTTCGCAGAGCCTAACTTTGACTACTTCTGTAACCTATCAGTCTATAAAAATGTGATTTTTCTCCCAGAGGTGTACTGTACTTGTTTCAAATCATATGACGGCAATTCTGTCTGAAAGGTCCCTGAAATTGCCACTTAGGTGTAATACTCATACTTGATGCAGGCACATGTCTAACCTACACGTGAAACTCAGAAAATAGTTAACCCTGTCATTCTGCGTCTGCTGTTTCATTTCTACCATTATTTTCTAGGACAGATTATAAAATTGAAAATGGGTACATGAAAGAGAGCTTGAATAGGCCTTAAAGCTTCCTACGGAGTCTCAGGACAGAAGATAGACCTCTGCCACTATTTAATTTGAGCCTCAATTAAATTTCTTAAAAGCAAGAGAGGGGTTTTCCAAGTCAGTAGAATGAACTCGTTCTTAATTTATTTTTAACTGCTTATACAAGATAGACTGGTGGCAAATACTTTTTGTGAGAAATTACTATGAATATAATACTGTGTATAGAGAATAGCTTTGTAAGACTACTCAACTTTGGCAAACAATGTATATATTGTCTCCCAAAATTTTTCAACAAAATATGTTCAAGTTATACTCTTGTCCAGACTTGCTTGGATTTGAAGAGGTATCTAGAATGTGTCCAATAGTTTTATACATACATAGGTACTATACTGCTGACAATGGACTTCTGCTAATTATAAGCTAACAGTATTGTATTTCAGAAATCTTTCACTTACTGTACCCATACCACATAACATCTTAACCATCTTCACCTGTGAAATGGAGATAATAATGGCACCTACCAGAAAGTGTTTGTTGTCATAATTAAATGAGTTAATTTATGGAAAGCACTCAGTACACACTAAGTGTACACCTAATGTCATTACAATCATTACCACTAGATGAATTAACCAGGTGGCAATCCCTGACACTGACCAGCATGCCCAGTGATAGTACGAACTCTCATGAAGCATTCAGGGCTGAACACTGCTGTGCTGTGCAGTCTTGTGGATTTTCACACACTCTGCTCCATTGAAACTTATATTCAGAGCAAATACTCTAATTTGCATAGTGTTGGGTTGTGTATAAGTATCAGTTAATTTTCTGTTTTGAATTTATTTCAAGGGTAATTTTTTTAGTATTTCAAGAAAATGAAAAATATTCATCATAAATTTTTCCTTAAAATTGTAAATTAAACAACAGATACAGCTTTCATATAAAATATCTATAACCAGGATATGGAGAATTGGCTCTGCAGTTAAGATTGCTTGTTGCTCTAGCAGAGGACCCAGGTTCAAATCCCAACTCCCACATGATGGTTCACAACCATCTGTAACTCCAGTTCCAAGAAATCTAATGTCCTCTTCTGGCCTCTGTGGGCATCAGGCACATATGTGCAACACACACATACATGAAGGCAACACTCTGTACATAATGACTATAAACAAGTAAGTCTAAAATATCTGTAGCTACATTCCATGCAATTAGATTACTACACAGTTATTCCAAAATAACATCTTAGCCTTATTCCCCAGTGATAAAACAATGTCTAAAAATTTCTCCACATTGTATGCAAAATTAAAATTTGAAAATGAAAAACTGAAATTGTTGGTCTCTTTATGATAAGGGATATAATTATTTTGTAACTAACAATAAATCTTATTTTCATTAGAAAAATATTAGAATTTATGAATATTTAATATTTATAAATATCAAACCTTCTTTGAAGTCTATAGAAAAAGAAAACAAACACATAGAACATATCCAAAATTGATGTGCGATGTCCTTCTGTATATGTATTCTGGCCAATGATTTAGCAGAGTAAAGCCAGACAGGAACTCCAAATAGAGATAAAGAAAGCAGGCAGAGTCAGAGAGCCGCCATATAGCTGCAGAAGGAGAAAGACACCCAGAACTTTACCCAGTACACCACAGCCTTGTACCAATACACAGATGAATAGAAATGGGTTAATTTAAGATATAAGAGCTAGCTAGAAATATACCTGAGTCATTGGCCAAGCCGTGTTGTAATTAATATAGTTTCTGTGTGATTATTCAGCTCTGGGTGACTGGAAAAAACAAGCACAGTCTCCGTTTACAAAACTGTGCCCACTGTTGTCCATGGATCCACATAAGATGTACAAAAGCTTAAGAAAGAAAAAGAGGGCTTCTAGACCCACAAAAACTGGAGCCAAGCAGCATTTTCTCTGGTGGGCTCTGTTTGCTGGCAACAACCAGATGTATGGCTCCTTTAAGAGAAGGCTTCCCAATTCAGCATTAGCAGCAAAATTGCATGGCTTCTTTAAGAAATGGTAGCTTCCTGGTTCATTCTGGTAACATGAACTCTGGCTCTTGGGGGAGATCCTGCACTTAATTGGGGTTTTTGAGCAGTGTGCTACAAGTTACTTAGCCAGAAAGATGGGCATGACTCACAGAGGTGTTGAACATACCTCTGCCATGTTCGATGGAGTGGAGCCAACAGGCAGGGCTGCAGAGTTGGTCCTAGCCATGCCCGCTTAGCATTTAAAAATTATAAAGGTGTTCCTGGTCAGAAAATGCTTACAGATACACAATAAGACAGATTCAGATAAAAAAGACCTCTGAATGGGTTGGGTCAGTGTTGGGTAAATGTACATGGGCTTAAGAAAAAAAGAAGAAAGAGTACAGACAGTCATAGATTAAAGGAGTAAAGATAATAAAATAAATATTAAAAAGTAATAGAGTAAAACACAGCCACATAAAGATGGAAAATACACAAAGAGTCTGGATTGTGTATATTATTGCATTTTCTTTGAATTTTTTGACTGTGAATGGGCTAACTACACAAAGAAATTTCAATGTATGGACTGCTAAGCTAAACCAACACATATAATTTAAAGGTATCTTGACTTCAAAATTTGAGTCTAAGGATATGTTACTTTGGAAGAGATTCTGCTTTTGTTTCCACTGAAGATGAGAACCTGTGAATTCCTTCCAGACTAATATGGTTTGATGGAACAAGACCTCTCCAAAAGATCTCCATGAATCCTAAAAATACTTTGTCCAGCAAACAACAGGAAGTAGTTTGGAGAAAACTATACCCAAATTCCCAAAATAATTGTTTATAATTGTTTGTTTTCATTTAAAGGGAGATCTTTGTATTGGTATGGATCTTGGTCTATTGATACAAATTTAAGGTCTATTGTTATACTGTGTAAATGTATTTCTGCTCTTGTTTAAGGTATTTTGTTTGGGCAGTTAATTTAAAAATGTAATGTATAAATAAGAAATACAGATTAATAGATAATCATCTATAATAGTCACACTACAGTCAGGTTAGTTAGGTTTCCTAGATATGTAGAGATATATTTCAGTTAGCTAATCTTCAATACTCCAAAGACCTACAGAATATGGCATTTAATTTTTTTGGTAATATAAGTATTTTCATGGCAATGAGACAGATCTGATCCTGGCAGTACCAATTTGTTTCAGAGATGATGGGCATTGAAGAAATTCCTTATGGAGTTTGCTGTCATTGTGACAAGATTAGTCATTTGGGCAATAAACTGCTCTTGCCTGGACTTTTTGATGGTATGTTGTATAAACTGGACATGCAGAACCCATAGAAAAGTGACTACTGAACTTTACAAAAGATAGAATGGTCCTTCAGGGTTCCTGATTCACAGAAAAAACTGCCAGACAGTTTTTTTCAGGACACAGAAGAAAGTAACTGATGGACTTTGCCAGTACAAGGCAGAACAGATCTACAAATTTCCTGCTTCACTGAAAAGTCTGCCAGATACTATGAGCCTATAGGCTGAAGATGGATGCCCCAACATTACAGAAGAACTTTGGGTGACTGTCCAGGCAGCAAGATGTCTCTGTCAATTCTAGAACTTTGGAAGTTGCTTACAAAGTACTTCCTGTTTACTTAGGTAATATTATATCCTTCTGTAGTCTTTGATGGAGTTAAAGACTAGATAGTTATAATTTTCCTTAGTTATGATAAAAGATAAATTAGATATAAAACATTAGACTCACAAAGAAATATTGTAACTATAATTCTTGCTTAACAATTGCTTTATGTATTTAATTATACTATGTTAAAATTAAAGTCTTCCTTTTTATTTAGACAGAAAAGGGGAGATGATATGGGGTGCCCTTCTGTATATATGCTGTTTTTATTGGTTACTGAATAAAGCTATTCTGGCCAATGGTTTAGCAGAGTAAAGCCAGGCGAGAAATCTGAACAGAGACAGAGAGAGAGAATAGGCACAGTCAGAGGGATACCATGTAGCTGCCAAAGAAGAAAGATGTCCAGAACTTTACCCAGTGAACCACAGTCTTGTACCTAAACACCGATTAAGAGAAATGGGTTAATTCAAGATGTAAGAGCTAGTTAGAAATACGCCTGAGTCATTGACCAAGCAGTGTTGTAATTAATGTAGTTTCTATGTGATGATTCGGGTCTGAGCAGCCAGGAAACGAATGAGCAGCCTCCATTAACACAAAACAATTTCCAACTTTATTCTCATTTTGGAAGAAATTACTGATGTACTGTTGACTGCCTCCATTGCAGAAAAAGCAAGTAAGTCACAGTTCTGATTTAAAAGGTGGGGGGGGGATTGCTTTAGAATGTGGCTTAAATGTAGTTTAAGTGTCCCCCAAGGTATCAAATATTAGAATAGATTTTTGTGAGATAGCGAGACAGTGAAAACTTAATCTAACCATGCTTTTTAGAAGTGGGTCCCCTGGGAAGTGATTAGGATTAGATCAAGACATTAGTATGAAGGCCTCCTGACTGAGTCTTGGTGGCTTCCTAAGAAGAGAATGAGAGACCAGGCAAGAAGACTGATGTGCACATGCACACTTCAAGTCTTTTCTGTGTAATATTCTGGTCTGCTTCAGAATAGAGCAACAAAAAGGGCATTACCAGATGTGCCCCTTTATATTGTATCTCTACAACCCTAAATTCAAATAAAACTCTGTCCCTTGTAAAATTTGTCTGTATTAGATACTGCATTAGAGTTAGGAAAAATGGGGGAAATCTAATGTAGAAAAACAACACATTTCCCATAATGATGTTAATTGCTGTACAGTATTCAAAACCTTTAACACTGAGCTTAATTCAAACAAAAATAACAGATGGGATTTCAGGAAAATAAGCATCTATGTGACTTTTTTCTCTTCATATGTGACTGTTAGAGAAACCTACAAGTTCATTAAAACCTAATTATATGTTTTTCATTCCTTATTCTGGGTGTCTCATTCAAATTAACATTGTAATTAGATTAATCTTATCTCAAAAGATATTGATTAGATGTCTTGTTAGAAAACCTACTCTATACAACGTGGCAAAGTTCTCACATTTGTACAAGCTTTGCAAGTGTATATGTTAATTCATATTATTATTTGCCAAGTTGGTTTTGGAAGTTGACCACTTTGAGAGGATTCCGACTAGAATCCGTGGAAATATAGTCTTTGCTGGAGCTTGAAAAACATGCGATTTTATTTATCAGTTTGTGCCTGTGTCCTTCTGTAAGTAAACAAACAAATAAAGCCTCCAATGTGCATGAAGACATACAGAGAGAAGCAGTTTGAGGGACTTTCCTCACAACACGTAACCATCTCGTGGTCAGCTTGAACTAGATCCCTCTTGAATGCAGTGATAGATTAGTCACATTTCTGTGGCTGTGATGAACTCTCCCAACCACATCAACTCCAGCTCACCACTCCAGGATACAGTCCACTGTGGCAGGAAAATCATGAGAGCAGGAACTTGAGGCAACTGATCACAGAGCATCGTTCCTTAGGTGATGAAAAGAAGAGAGGTGAGTAATACAAGCTTGTGATACAGTGCCAGGCTACCAAATAAGGATTGCTCAGCCATACACAGTGGTTGTTCTGATGAGCAAGATGACGACTAAGTCTTTAGTAGATGGGTAGTGCCTACAGTACTGATATGTCCAACAATGTGCTGGCCAAACCCGAGGTAGAGTGGAAAGTGAACATGTGAAGTTTCATTATATTATTTGGAACAGTGTACAATTCAAGACCAATAAGTTTTTTATTTGAGGTTTTTTTTCCATCTCATTTTATCAGCTCAAGATTGATAGAAATCACAAAACACAAAAATACAGAAAAGGGGAAATTATTGTATTCCTCCTCTCCTACCAGAGAATTTCCATAGTATTAAATAACCCAATCATTAGAAAAATTGAAGCCTGAAATTAAGACCTGAGCTAGTGGGAGCTCACTGATTCCGGCCAGACTGACAGCTGGGGAATCTGCATAGGACTAAACTAAGCCCTCTGAATGTGGGTGACAGTTGCGTGACTGGGGGAATTTGTGGGGCCACTGGCAACAGAACTACTATTTATCCCTAGTGCATGAACTGGCTCTTTGGAACCCATTCTTATGCAAGAATACTTTGCTTAACCTAGATACAGTGGGGAAGGCCTTGGTCCTGCCTCAAGTGATGTGACAGACTTTGTTGACTCCCCATGGGAGACCTCACCCTCTCTGAAGAGTGGATGGGGGTAGATGGTGGAAGCTGAAGGAGGGGAGGGAGAGGGAACTGAGATTTACATGTAAAATTTTAAAAAATTGTTTTAAATAAATAAAATTTAAAAAGAATATGACAGATACATTGCAAAAGAAAAAATTAAATCTTGCTCTACAAGATGTACAGAAGATTTCCAAGTGAATGCACTGTGAATATCACTCCCTTCAGCTCTGCTCTCTAGCTGACCATTCAAATACCTTCCCCCATCTCTTAAGACAACTTACATTCGTCTTAATCATTAAAACCGTTAGTGGAGCCGGGCAGTGTTGGCACAGGCCTTTAATCCCAGCACTCAGGAGACAGAGGTGGTGGTGGGGAGATCTCTGTGAGTTCAAGGCTAGCCTGGGAAAGAGTGAGCCCCAGGACAGTCAAGGCTGTTCCACAGTGAAACCGTGTCTGGAAAAAGCAAACCAGAACAAAACAAAACAAGTAACCCAAATCAAACCAAACCAAACCAAAAAAAAAAAAAAACCCACAATAAAACAGTAGTACAGACTAAGCAAACTAGTTGCTCCATTTCAGTGCCACTATAGACAGTAATCAAAGAAAATATTTCAGTGTAATATATTACATCACAATCAATTTTATAATAAACTGAGCAGTGGCCACTGTCTTTTAAAGCCCTATCTTCATTGTGATGTCATCTCTGCAGGTCAGTTCAGATGTGACTCGGTTTTCAGATGACCTATCCTATCCCCTCACCTGGACATGTCGGCCCACTGGAAAGAATTCATTGGCACACATCCTTCATCTAGCCAACAAGACAGTGTTGTTCCGAGGCCACTTCTTACCCAGTCGTTTGGATAATGTCCAAATTTGAGCGAAAAGGTCTTCATGGTATTTAATGTACTTTGTAAGCAAATTTCAGCATAAAGCATAGGGCCTAACACAAATATCCTGAGCTGTAAATGCAGCTATGATTACCCTCCTTGATGTTATGTTGAGAATGTCACAAATAAGTCAGGAATAGTTCGTTCTTCACTTCATAATATACAGGGCCAGAATTTGGCTCATATGATTACACAGAAAATGAAATTTTCACTAACCCATGAACTATTCTTGGCAATGAAAATGAGATTCTCTCAAAATGAATCACATCACGAAAGCCAGCCATGGGGCCACTCATCCCACGTCGGTGTAAAGCCCTGCTGACGCTGCAGATTTATGTTTTCAACGTGGCCCCTCTGTCAATTACCGGAGAGCTTTAATTTCTTTTCATTGGGCTTTTCTCATCTTCTTCTCCTACTTTCAGTGCTCTGCATATATTCCACACCTGTATTTGTCTTTGAAAATGGAGGAAAGACTCATCACTTTCAAGGCTCACTCGACATATCCTCATTATCTTGGGAATATCTTCACCAAAATATATTAAAATGTCACCTGAGAAAAATGAACGTATATCAAATGTATGAATATTGCGGGGCTGGGTCCCTATCTCTAGCTCATTAGTCAGCACACAGCTTCCTGACTGAGCCTACATTTGAACAGAGCACAGCACAGCAACAAATAGATTGGAGACGTACAGATGAAAAGGAAGGCCCTTTCCCTGTTGTGTTAGCAATCAACCAACCATTCATCAACTCACTTATTTTCCCTACTCAGAGCTTGTTCCGCATCAGAGCCAAGCAAATCCCACTTCCCTCCTCTCTTTGCAAACGTCCATTGTGTGCTTCTGTGTGCCAGACGCTGTTCTAGATGTGGGTTAGGGTAGACAGATTGAAGCCAGTGTAGTCCCGGCTTCCCTAAAGCTTCTATTATGTTGGAAGGCTGGAAATTAATAAATAAATACACAGAATGTCAAATGGGTGATGAAAACTAAGGAGAAAAAAAAAAGATAAGGCAAGTAAGAGCTTCTGGCAGGGACAGAATGTGCCTAGAGGTCAGTAAGGATGGAATGCTAGTGCAGGGGCATTAATGTGTAAACTTAAAAGAACATAAAGAAGTCACATGCGAAAATAATGTCCTAGACAGAAAACTAAGTATATAATGAAGTCCTTTCTTAATGTACTCCTAATCCAGGCTGGCTTGTGGGGAGAAGTATACATTCAAGAAAAGAGCAAGTCAGAACTATGGATTCGTTAAGGTGTTACACATTACTACATTATCTTAGAAATTTCAAAAAAAATCATTTTTAAGATGTCATGTGCATCTTATAAACTCTTTCAGATTTTTATAGTATGGTGGTTGACAGTAAACTGAACCTTAGTGTTTCCATTTTTTGTTAACCAGTAGATGTGAAACACTTGAGGGCTTAATGTAATTTGAAGTCATTTGGTAACAGGCTAAGAAGTTTTCATCAAGCTCGTAAGCTGGGAGGATTTAGAGAACAGAGGGGGCACGGCCAGATGCCCCCTTTCTAGTTTTAAAGCTCAGATATCAAGAGACACTTGCTAGTTTAGACGCAGTGCGAACGTTCTCTAAAACAAGATGCTGCGCTTTTTTGAAAAAGGATACAAATCCCAAGGCTCACAGGCAGTCTGAGACAGGCCTTTAGATGTTTGAACATAAACAGGAAGAAAAAAAAAAAGAGGAAAACAGAGCATGCCAAATGCAGGGGAATGCCAAGGGAATGGCACAGAAGCTGTTCAACTTTTAGGAACAAAATTCCTGTTTCCTTATTTTGTTTAGATCAGGACCCATAGAATGGTTCAATTTTGAATCCTTTACCCTTTGCCTGTATCCCTTTCCTCTTTGCAAAAAGGAAGGGCAAAGGAAAAAAGAAAAAAATTAAGAGATTCTCAGATACCTAAATTGAGACAATGGGCAGGAAAGAGGTCACTTTTCACAATGAAGGTCGCCCACCTATACCCCAGGCAGTTTTAACCCTGACTTACTTGGGGGAGGAACGGATGACTTCCACCTATAGAAATGACTAAGACTCGTTCTTTTTTTTATTAACATAAGTTTTTTATCATAGATTGCAGTAGCTACTTTCTAACAAGAGAGTTATACAAATAGCTCTAAGTTTTCTGTAAGACTGGGTTCTTATCACTTATCCTTGGACTAAGTAATAAGGATCCAAAGCAACATGAAAACATCCAACGAAAACAAAAACAGTTAGAAAGTTTATATTTGTATTTTTCCTTTGTTCTTCGGGCCTCCTTTAAAGAGATAAGTACGTAGTATGACAACATCTCAATATTTATATATAAAAATATGGGAGAGAAAATCATTTAATGGTTAAACTAAATATTTAAATGAATATTCAAAGAGAATAGTTTTTTTCAACCAACTGAGCAGGCAATATAGAATTGATTGAGGTAAAAACCGTTCTGTTAAATTTTATGCCTATGTATTTCAGATAATCACCTTGATTCCTTTACATTCCATGGAGAGATACAGGCTATGTAATTTGTGTAACATATATTATCTATATTCTGTTCCTGGTTCCGTCATAAGTTTAATCAACATTTATGCTTGGTTGACTTTTCTTAATTAAAAAAGGAAGATTAACTTAGCCATTAATTTATGATCCAAAAGTCTATGCCTCCACCTTGCCAAACAAATATCCAGTGCTTGCAAATGACTATGTGATTCCACTTGACTGGTTTTAGTGACAACATGGCATAGTGACCTTAAAAGGGATAACACGTTGTTAATGTAGTGTAAAGATACACCGGATAATGCCCACTGAGAAGCAAAATACACTGTTGCAACTCTACTTTGATTAAACTACATTAAAATTGAGAGAGAGACAAGAGAGAGCGAGAGAGAGAGAGAGATTAAAGGAAACCAGGTAAGACTGTAAGCGAGTTACTGTCATCCTGTCATGAGAAGCTGCGATCAACTAGATGGAGAGGAATCAGAAATTGGCTGAATCACTGTGGTGGACCAGGCAATCTGTCGAGCCCTGTATATCCTTTAGCTCATTTTATCCCTTCAATATGTTTTTTAAGTTATATATTTGTTTCGTGCCAGCGTGTTCATGTGCAGGTCATAGCATCATGCAGAGAGCAGAAGAGAAATTTCTTGGGTTAATTCTTGCCATCCACCTGTGGGGGCAGGGCTCCTCTTGTTTCTGTCCCTGTCCCACATACTGCAGGCCAATTGGGAAGAGCTACTTCCAGCCAACTCTTCTATCTCTACATCTCATCTCACAAGATTGCTGGGATTACAGATGTGTGCCTCCACTTCCAGATGTTTATGTGGATTCCAGAAATTGAACTCGGGTTGCCCGAATTTGCACTACTAGTGGTTTTGCCCACAGAGCCATCTCCTGATCCTTTTTCTTTAAAATCTTATTTTGTGTGTGTTACGTCTTAGTCTTAGAAGGTTATTAATACCTCATATTATGTAAGAACAAAGCGAGTCTCAAGGAAGACACTAAAGTCACTCATCTTTGAGGGAATTTGAAATGTAAATCAAGATTCTTAATCTTAGCCAGGCGGTGGTGGCGCATGCCTTTAATCCCAGCACTGGGGAGGCAGAGGCAGGCGGATCCCTGGGAGTTCGAGTCCAGCCTGGTCTACAAGAGCTAGTTTTAGGACAGGCACCAAAGCTATAGAGAAACCTTGTCTCAAAAAAAAAAGATTCTTAATCTTCTAGAACATATAATCATTTAATCAAATATGAGGAAAAAACACAACTAGTCCAACAATGTTAAGATTGGAAGTATATATAATGTATGATGTATTTAATAATACAGCAGAGTTCACTATCCTTAGTTGTGAGACTGTCTTAAATTGTGTCTTGGACAATGTCCAGGGCTAACCTACCTGCTAAGGTAGATAGCATTCCTAATGCAGTAGTGGCAGAGTGAAGGAGAGCCTATATCTGTGAAAAGATGTTTCTGAATTCCCTTCATCCTGGAAAAAGCAGAAAGTCTCCAAAGAATACATCTGTGATGGAATCCCTTCTGGAAGAGAAAGGACTACAAAAACCAATTTAAACTATCACAAACCTTCTCATCCCTTATTTGCTCCCAGAAGAATATAACTTTCCTAAAGAAATGTGTGTATTCTTTCCTTGAATCTTTTCTCCCTTTGCCTTTCTTTCTAAGTTATGTGTGTGTGTGTGTGCCTTTAACTTTATCAATTTATGACCCTTTTTTTCATGTGCTTGCTCCCACATTAATAAAATAGTGTTTTTGTTTTGTTTTCTCTTAATCATCTAAATTTAGTTTAGCTCTAAAGCTATCAACATAACTGGGGAGAAAAGAAATAAGTTTCTTCCTTATCATTTTAGCAATGACGACAAAGTGGGTGTGCCCTTCCAGATTACAGATGATAAGGGGAGGCCTCTGGCCAAGACCACACTCTTACAGTTAGACCCGTGAGCCCTGCTCTGTGGCTACCTCAATGAAGGCAGCTCTCTTTTCCTGTCCAAGTGCTCTTCCCTTGAAGAAATACAGCGGGAAAAGTGTGCTGTGGAATAATCCTCTTGTCCATTGTAAACATTTGTCACTTCAGTTGATTTAATAAAATGCTCATTGGGCAGTAGCCAGGCAGGAAGTATAGGCAAGGTGAGGAAACTAGGGATGATGGGAAGGAGGAGGGTGGAACCAGAGGCAGAGAAAGCAGGAGGTGAACGTGCCATGCTAATAAGGGTACCACCATGTGGCAGAGCATAAATAAAGAATATGGGTTAACCTAAAATGTAAGAGCTAGTTATTAATAGGCCTGAGCTACTGACCAAGTACTTATAAGTGATATTAAGCCTCCAAGTCAATTATTTGGGAAGCAGTCACCAGGTATTTGGGAACAGACGGACAGGAGAGAAAGGTCTGTTTAAACAAGTGAGTCAATGTCATTGTTAAGGCTTCCCAACCTCTTTGAAAATAGCTTATATGAATGGAGAAAAGAAGGACTTAAAAATCAATAATCCTTTCCTTAAATGTCAATATCAAATGTTACAAAAACAAAAACAAAAAAGAACAACAACAAAAAAATGGATATCTAAGAATAACTCAAAGCCTACACATTTTTCTTATCGACTATAAAAATTTCTTTTTTTAAAAAAAAACATAGCATTTTTTAAAAATTTATTTATTTATTATGTATACAACATTCTGCCTCCATGTATGCCCGCACACCAGAGGAGGGCACCAGATCTCATTACAGATGGTTGTGAGCCACCATGTGATTGCTGGGAATTGAACTCAGGACCTCTGGAAGAGTAGCCAGTGCTCTTAACCACTGAGCCATCTCTCCAGCCCTTTTTTTTTTAAGATGTATTTATTTATTATGTATACAACATTACTTCCATGTGTACCTGCGGCCAGAAGAGGGCACCAGATCTCATTATAGATGGCTGTGAGCCACCATGTCGTTGCTGGGAATTGAACTCAGGACCTCTGGAAGAGCAGCCAGTGCCCTTAACCACTAAGCCATCTCTCCAGCCCTATAAAGACTTCTTTATTCATCCTAAGACACTTCAGATATTATAAAAAACTCAGGACATTAGAAGATGGACTACCCATGTCTTAGCCAAAGAAACATTGAGACAATAATTGCCCCAGGCTATGAGTCTCAAGTGTGCTGACCAGAGAACTTCCATCCCATTAGGCCACAACACACACTTAAAAACAGTGCAAACTCCCACCATAAATGAGCCCTTCTTTCTCCCAGCTGAACAGAAAGTGCATGTAAATCCCACTATACCCAAAAATCCAGGTTGCAGAAAGTAGAAACAGCAGGACTGTGAGTTCAAGGCCATAGTAAGACCCTGTTTTTAAAAAGACCCAAAAAAGGAAGAAAATGCACGTAAAATTAAGATTCCCTGAAACTCTCCAAAATACAGAAACTAATACTAGTGATTTTAGCTTCATACCGTTTTGGAAAATTTTTGACCAATAAGACTAGTTTTTTATTATTGACTTAAGAGAAAAAAGGATGTGTAAAGGCATCAACCAAAAACTTGTAGAAGCACACAATATTTTAGTTTACAAGTAAATTTTGTCTATTAGAATTTTATGATTACAGAGCTTATGGATTTGACTTTAATTAAATCAAATCATTACCACAGGCTTTTTTCAATATGTTGTATCATATCTACTTAAAGTTAGCTTTATATTTTTTTGTTAAGTTGGAACTTAAATTCAGACTAAAGTAGAAATCAATTATGCATGTCATTTCTGAGTTAGATAAAATATTGAGACACTGATGGCTGAACAGAAGATTACTTTCAACTTCATATTTTCATAGAAACATTATAGATGTCTGTGTCCACTGATAAGCACATTTCCCCATATTGCTCAGCTGTCCTTTAAAAACCATGTCTCCCGATGTCATGAGTTAGTGTATTCCTGCATTTTCTTGTCTACTACAAAGTGCTGCTTTCTTACACATGTTGACAAGTCTGTATTTCATTTTCTGTAGATATTAAAGTTTAGCAAGGGCTAAAAGTGTGAATACACATTAATTAAACAGCTGAAATTAATAATTTCCTTTAAAATTAATAATACAGGGAAGACGAAAAAGTCTATGCAAAGTAGTAAGGAATATAGGGTGTGATTTTGTTCAAGGAAATAGTCATGAAATACTGCCATTTGACAGTGTTTAACATTTCCAGGATAATAAAGACGAACGTGGAAGACAAAAACCTGAATGCCCACAGACAGCTGAAAAAGATCTACGGAAAACAAATGACAGAGAAAGCAGAGAGAAGGAAGCCGACTACAATTGGATGGACTGTCGTAAAGTTTTAAAGTGAACCATAACAACAAGAAGACACCAATGTAAAAACCAAAGCTCAGGCTTCTTTCTCTGTTAAAAGGGAGCGTTTGCAGAGCTGGGCACAGCAGCTCATGTGTGTAATCCTTACATTCCAGAGGTGGAGGCAGAGGAATTGTCAAGAGTCTAAGGCCTGCATGGACTAACCGGTTTGATACTTTCGCTAATGCAACCGAACAACTAACAAACAGAAACTCACAAAGAGAAAGGAAGGAAGGAAGGAAGGAAGGAAGGAAGGAAGGAAGGAAGGAAGGAAGGAAGGAAGGAAGGAAGGAAGGAGGGAGGGAGGGAAGGAAGGAAGAAAGAAAAGACAGAGGTCTGTTTTTCAAAAGAGATTTCACATCCTTCTTTACTGCTTAAGTAACTCACCTAGGAAATAAAGATCATGTGCCCTGGTCACAGCAATTTGCGTGCTTTCTGTTATCATGATGTCATTGTCGTTTAGGAGAAATGGCTCTGCTCAGTGTTAAAAGATCTGGATGCGGTGGACACTTTTAATCCCAGGACAAGGCTGAAGGACAGCTGCGTTTAATGTGACCTGAGTCCTAGAACAAGTCTAGGCCAGCTTGATCTCTAGAATGAGAACCCATCTCAAAACTCTAAGAAAAAGACATGAGGTTTCAGATTAACCTGAAGTCTTTCTCGGTGCTTCTGCTATGGAAGTATTTCCCCATAGTGAGCCATGGTCTTGTCTCTCTCAGTGCTTCGGCTGAGGAAGTATTTCCCCACAATGAGCCGTGGTATTGTTTAACAGTGTGCTTGGATCCTATTTACGCTTTTGACAGTTTCCTAAAGTCAAATTCTAAATGAAATATTTTCAACCTTAAAAACACTTTGAGATGGCTGAGAGGGCATTTGGAAAATCTCTAAAACTTTCCCACTTTGTAAGAAGAGAAATGTTTATCAATCTAAGTTCTTTTGATTGCTAAATTGAATAGGAAGCATAATCAAATGAGAAGATACTTCTGACCTGTGCTGTATTTTATGAGCATATCCAATAATATGAGTGTTTCGGGAATTATGAAAGGCTCTCAAGAACATGCCTGTGCCCTCTTCTCTATCATATGTCCTGGCATAGCATTGATCTTCAAATGCCACATATCTCAGTATTGTGTAACAGTTGTTTAATTGTGGAGCAACAATGTCCCCTCACATTGGAACAGTCCAATCTGCAAGTTAAGAAAGGCAGCAAACCACTCAAAATAGCTTTAGGAAGTCAGTAAAACTGACCAGATTTGCTAAGCCTCTTCATGTCAAATAGTATAGAAGCAGTAAAGACAACTGAGGGTCACAGACGAGCTAAGCTGCAATGAAGACTCTCAGACAAGCCAAGCCGCCTGAAAGAAACAGAGACCAACCAAGAGGCCTGGAAGGAACACAGAAGGACACTCTCCAACCTGCTGAGCTGCTACAGGCTGTGTAGCATGCTGCAGATTTCCAGCTTGGATGAGCTGTCACTATGTTGGGGTGACCTTTGGTGATGTAGCTGTTTTTTGAATCGTTTCTGCTCCTGTAACCCCTCGCCTGTTTTCCTGTAAGTAACTCCAATAAAATACATTGGTTTGCTAAGATGAACTTTGGTGCTATCCATACTTTGGTCTGGCATTTGTGTAATTTGCTTCCTATCTTGGTAAATAGAGTGTGCCTGGGTGCATGCATGTGTGTGTGAGTGTATGTGTGCGTGTGCATGCATGCGTCTGTATTGTATCTCCCCAAGTAAAGCCTCTTTTACAGCACCCAGGGGAGAACACATTTCCTTGTCAACTCCATGGTCACACCCTCCCACCGGACCTTCACTATGGCCATTGTGAATGCTGCATTATTTACACATAGCCACTGCTTCACTCCCATGGCTTCCTGGGGGCTCCTCTATCAGGTGCTAACCAAAGACACCGCAGAAATGACTGCAGCAGGCATTCCGGGGTGAAAGCTTCTGAGGACATTGTGAAAAGAACCCTAAGATCATCTTACCAAAGTAAGGAACAGTTTTCAGAATTAATGGAGACAGTGATCGGTTCATAAAACCACTAACCTGAGATCAAGCCAGACAAGAATTAATTACATGAGAATAAGTGAGCTGATGAAGAATGTCTGGCTGGTGTCTTTTATGATGAGCATACAATACTGCTGGGGGCTCAGTGCTCTGTTCCTAAATTTAAGGAGTGATTTTTCTCTTCCCTCTGTAATATGTGAAATCACAACCCCATAAATTAATCCTTTATACAGAAGGATGAAGCATTTATCTTCACTGCTTACCTGATTGATCCCTTGAGAATTTAGAAACTCTTAGTAAGTAGCCTACTTCATGACAACACATTTATTTGTATAAATTCAATAAGGATCTGCTCTCTAGTAACAGAATGCCCAAACGCCATCTTATCAGTCAGACTAATAAAATCCCTTGAAATAAATATATATATTTCCTTTGTCAGTTCTGTTCTTTCAATGAAGCTGGCTAATCTAATTCCCGAACCTTGTAAATTTCACTTCACTTTCTAAGTTTTAAGTAACTTTCCCCAGGAAGGGAATGCTTCAGTTCAGAGGAAGCAGCTACGTAGCATATCTGCTTATATTTAGAACCTTCCCTTCAAAGGCTCCACTGTCTGCCCAAGGCACCAGGTCTGTGGGTAAAGACTGCAGTATAAGGGCCGTTAGGAACTCTTCATTTCTAAGGTGCTGTGTCAACATCACAGAGACATAAAGACATTTGCTTCTTAGCAGATCTGTGAACTGTAAGACAGATGAAGGATGTCAAGGAGATGGAAATTTACCCAAGTTTTGGATGGAAGAAATAAAACCTGGTGGTAAATTCTTGGTCCTGATTTCTTGAAAAAAGGCTTTTAAAAGTCAAGTCCAATATTCCTTATTAAATTCCAACAAAGCAAACTCAAAAATGCTGTTTAGCCAATTGCTTATTTTGCTATATTTATATAAATAATCAGGATATGACCTAAAATTGATAATGTTACTTTAATTGTTCTTATCGAAATGGGAGTGATTGAAAGAGAAATGTTTTATCATGGGAAATTATAACAACTTTACCAATATTTCCAGTTTATCCCCCACTCTCCTGATTTATCATCATTGAGAGATACAGCTACCTTTCCCCTGAAACTTGACACGCTGACACTGTGCGAATTGGTGGAACTGAAGAATTGTCACAGTTTAGCCACTCAGACCCTTAACCACAATGTGTATTTTCTATTCCCTATTGACTCTGATTGTGACTGTTCCATTACCATCCTCATCCTACCTATAGCTACACCTGTCCTCCATCAGCTGCTTTCGGGGACTCAATGCTAAAAAAAAAAGCCTGCTCCAACCACTGATCATTCGTTTTCTTTTTTGTCTTTAGAAATGTCCCGTGTTAAATGACTAACAGCTTCTATCAGATAAAGCCCAACTTTGGCATATGCCTTATCTTAGTATCTGCCACCTCCTGAAATGAGCCATGACTGCTAAACTGAAAAGACTCAGCTCTAGGGTGGAAGGCAGGCTTGGCTCAGTGGGATATGGGCTCCCTGTCTGAGAAGATCCCAGATGGGATAATCAGGAAACAATAAAACTTTTTATCTAATAATTGAAAAAACCCCAGAAGAATTCAATTATCCTAAATCCTCTCCCTCAGTGAGATTTAGAGCTCTGGGGAATATGGAAAAAGACCCTTTGCACCTTTGTAAATCAATGTTATCATAAAAGTTCTTAGCTTTAATTTGTTTCCTGTAGTTATCTATTTTTTCACTAAAGAAACCTATAGGTCCTTTCCACAAAAGACTTTTTGTCCCTTCCTCTTCCTTTTTTATGTGTACGAGTATATGAGAAACCGAGAGAACTGTGGGGAAGGTGGATTTGAAGATGCCACGACACTAGCACTAAAGAAAGCTAATAAGATAAATGCTATGTTTTGAGTTTGGAATATCCCCTGGGGGCTCACATGTTGGAGCCCTGGTTTACAATCCAGCAATGTTAAGAGGTACAGGATTGTTATATCACGAAAGACTCTGAGCCACTGAACTCATAAAACAAATGAGATGCTATTCATAGGCAGTGAAAATTTTCATTGGAGAAAGCAGGCCACTGGGGCGTGCCCTGAAATATCTTGCCTCCACAGTCTTAGTCTCTCAGGTCTGTCTCCCCTTCCATCCCTCCTGTCCTCCATCCTTTCCTGCCTCCTGGTCCACCATGAAGTGGATGCTTTGTTTCATTAAATTTGCTTCCACCGCAATGTCCTGCCTCTCCCCTAAGGGAGCTAGGTAATTGTGCACTGGGACCTCTGATATCAGAAGCCAGAATAAGTCATCTGTCCTTTAAGCCATTTCTTTCTTGTGTTTTGCTAAAGTGGTAAAAAGCAGAGTAGGAAGTGCAGATGGTGCACACCTTTAATCCCAACACTTGGGAGACAGATACAGGTGGAGCTCTGAGAGTTCGAGGCCAGCCTGGTCTACAGAGCAAGTTCGAGGACAGCCAGGGCTGTTACATAGAGAAACCTTGTTGTTGTTGGAAGCTGCTTGTTAGTTCCCGGCTGCTCAGCCCTGAAATAACTACACAGAAGCCATATTAATTAAATCACTGCTTGGCCCATTAACTCTAGCATCTTATTGGCTAACTCTTACATCTTAACTTAACCCATTTCTATTAATCTGTGTATCGCCACATGGCTGTGGCTTATTGGCAAGGTTCAGCATCTGTCTCTGGTGGGGCTACATGGCCTTCTTCCTCCCAGCATTCAGTTTAGATTTCCTCACCTAGTTCTGCTCTACCCTATCACAAGCCCAAAACAGCTTCTTTATTAACCAGTGGTATTTACAGCATACAAAGGGAAATCCCACATCACCTTGTCTTGAAAAAAAAAGAGAAAAGAAAGTAAGTTGAAAAGTCAAGGAAAATACTCTCCCACCAGCAGCCAGTGGGATTCACAATTGAATGCGGCTTTATTTTGGTGTTCTTCCCTTCAAAACTGCAAATAATAAATGTGCTCAGTTTTGAGCCTCTCAATTCATGGGAGTTTGTTATAGAATTAATTTTAAAATAAGATTAATTGCCTAAGCATAATGGTCACCATTTGAGATCAAGTATTTATCCAGTACTGGTCAGTAACAGGGTCTTTCTTTTGTCTATAGGCAACCAAGAGAACAGGTTAGCAGGGACCCGGAAAGTCACTGAGCACTAGAGGGAGGGTGCTGGGAGAGCTGGCCTGCACTCTTCTGAGCTTGGGACTAGGAAGCAGCATGTCTCTTTTGTTTGTTATTCCTTGCCAGGGTCACAGGCTCCTGTCTGACTGAAAAGGCTGTGTCCACCCGTAAGCTGAGATGGGGAAAAAACCTGATCTTTGTGAGCACTAGGAATGTCTGTCCTTGTCTCCACTTGTCAGAAGCAAAGCATTCCTCACCTGACCTGGGCTGGGTTTTCCTCTTCCATTGCAGCCGTGCCAGTCTGTTGAAATGGTCTCGTCCTTTTAGAGCTAACTACAGAGAATTCTTGATGTTGGGATTTCTTCACTTTACATTCGGTAGAAAGATTTTTGACTCCCCAGCTCTAGCTACTGCAAAACTATTAAAAATCAAAGAACTCAAGACATATGTTTTAATAGTGTTTTGGAAAGTACTAGTTACGAGTACACACCATGCTGTTTCTTAACCTTAACCTCTCATTGTTTGAGAGTAATGTTATTTTCTGTGTCTTATCTGCCCCATTATCAAGCAGAGCAGGTCAATTAGAACTCATTTTTCCTCTTTAGTAGAAGAAAACAATACACTGTTGGACACTAACTCTGCTAGAGTTCTCTAGGGAGGAATCTTTAACCATTTCATGAAATTTTTATGTGATTTGTTTTGTGTATGTGTGCACACACATACACATGCCTTAAAATGTTGGTATATGTTTTATTTGTATGGGATTTTATTCTGTGAATAATTAAATATAAATAGATAAATAAAATAGATTTTGTTCTGTGAATTATTAAATATAATAAATAAATAAATTTGTATGTCATTTTATTCTGTGAATAATTAAATATAATAGATAAGAAATTTGCTTTGCAAATGTTTATTTGTAAGTAGAGCAATAACTGGATCACTCCGGATGTAGCAGGCCCACTTCTAAGATGGATTCTCATGATCCCTGCCCACTGGACATCAGGTCCTACGTGCCTCTCTAACCTTCAGCATGTTCTAGACTTCACAACTTGTTTCCAGTCCACAGAATTCGGAAAAGTCATGGGATTCCCTTCTGTCGTCAGCCATAGAGACTGACACTTCTGACGCTGTCTCTCCCTTGAGAGCTTTGACACAACAGGCTGCCATGTGAAGAGGCGATATCTGAGACCGGTCTCTGAGCAGCTGAGTTACTCAGACCAAGGACTTGCCACGAGATGGATTCTACCAAAACCTTGTAAGTGAACTTGGAAGTAGACCCCTCCTCACTGAAGCCTTGGTGAGACGGCAGCCCCAGAAGACACGTGGCCGGAGTGGTGAAGGGTCCCAAGCAGGAGATCCTGTTAGTTTTCTCTAGAATTACTAGCCCACAGGAGCTGTGAGATACTAGATCGGTGGTCCTCAACCTTCCTAATGTTGTGACCTCTTAATACAGTTCCTCATGTTGTGGTGAACCCCAGCCACAAAATTACTTGCTGTAAATTTGGCACTGTTATGAATAGTAATGTAACTATTTTTGGAGATAGAGATTTGCCAGAGGGTCATGACCCACAGGTTGAGAACTACTGAACCAAATGACCACTATACCAAACCTCTACATTTAATAGATTACTAATACATTAGGAGTTTTGCTTGCTTGTAGGGTTTGTTTATGGGTTTTTTTGTTTCATTTTTTGCTCTTTTTTTTAAATTTTTATTTTATTTATTATGTATACAATATTCTGTCTATGTGTATGTCTGCAGGCCAGAAGAGGGCACCAGACCTCATTACAGATGGTTGTGAGCCACCATGTGGTTGCCTGGAATTGAACTCAGGACCTTTGGAAGAGCAGGCAATGCTCTTAACCACTGAGCCATCTCTCCAGCCCTTTGTTTCATTTTTTAAATGGCTCCAATGTGTTTGCTTTTTCCCTTTCTAAAGGTTAAGAAACATGAGAAAAGTAGAAATTTTTGAAATACGATTGTAATAATAAGGGGCGCGGGTTGCGTTCCCAGCGCCTGGTTCCCAGCGCAGGGCCCTTTGTGCCACCCGGCTCCGGTGTGTACCCGAAATAATTACACGGAAACTGTATTCATTTCCTTCTGTATTTGGGTTGCTTTTATTGGTTAATAAAGAATCTGCCTTGGCCTTCTGATAGGGCAGGACTTAGATAGACAGGATAAAGAGAACAGAATGCTGGGAAGGGGACAGAGTTAGAGAGAGTAGCCTACCATGAAGCCTGCCAGGTCAGACACGCTGAATCTTTTCCGGTAAGCCACGACTTGTGGTGACACACAGATTATTAGAAATGGGTTAAACAAATATGTAAGAGTTAGCCAATAAGAGGCTAGAGCTAATGGGCCAGACAGTATTTAAATGAATACAGTTTCCGTGTAATTATTTCGGGTACACACTGGAGCCGGGTGGCACAAAGGGCCCTGCGCTGGGAACCAGGTGCTGGGAACACAACCCGTGACCCTTATTACTACATACGATGATCCGAGTAATAATTAAATGGACATTCAATTTGTTAAAATTTTAATAATGCAAATGTGGCTTATGAAGTGGGGATAAAATCTGCAAAAGATATTTCCTCTTAAAATAAGTTGATCTGGAATCATTTTGTTCCAATTTATTAATGTACGAGTGCTCTATCTACCTGCATATACAACTTTATACCAGAAGATGGCACCAAATACCCCTAGAGATGGCTGCGAGCCACCATGTGGTTGCTGGGAATTGAACTCTGGAAGAGTAGCCATTGCTCTTAACCACTGAACCATCTCTCCAGCCCCTGGTGTAGAATCTTGATATGTCCCCAAATACACTAACAATCTCCATTACTTACACATCTTTTAGGTGAACTGAACTATAACTAAATAAAGCTCATTATTGACTTGTGCTATTTTAAAAAAAAAAAACGAAAGCCCTATAAGCCTCTGTTCTTTCCCTCCTGGTTTTAGGGTGAAATGTTCTGCATGGAAGGTTAGGGGTGCCCTCGTCCCCTCTTACTGGAGCTTTCTGACTATCCTCTGATAGCTGGCATGCTCAATCCGTGGGCACAAAGGAGCTGGAGACTGTTTAATGTTGTAGCAGCTACATGGAGGAGGAGGAGGAGGAGGAGGATGAGGAGGAGGAGGAGGAGGAGGAGGAGGAGGAGAAGCATTAGGAGGAGCAGCAGCAGCAGCAGCATCAGGAGGAGCAAGCAAACCAACCCTGCACAATCCCTCAGCTGAAGGAAGCAGAAGCAGCAGGTGGCTTGCAAATAGTCCCCCTGGAAACAGATGGAACCCTTCTTACAAGTTCCCCTTCCTCTGCAGAAAGCGATCCCCAGAACATGATGGTGACTTTTTTTGTAGCTTTTATCACATTCAGAGTTCTTCTCACCTTCAGCAGGGTTAGGCAGCTACTCTCTGATTGATCCTTTTTTTCCATCTTCTTTGCATACCTATAGTCAGCCAATCATAACCCAAGTAGGCCCACATGGCCTTCATGGCTTCAGAGAGGTGATGGTTTTCTTAATTGCTTCTCTATTGCTATGATAAAACACCATGACCAAGGCAACTTAAAGACCAAAAAGTTTATTTGGTACTTAGGGTTCCAGAAGGTTAGGGTTCATGACACAGAGCCAAGGTAGCAGACTGAAGGCAGGTAGATTGACAGCTGAGAGCTCACATCTTGATTGACAAAGAGGAAGCAGAAAGGGATAACTCAAATTGGCCCCAGTGTCTTGTAACCTCGAAGCCCTGCCTCCAGGGACACAAGTCCTCCAGAAAAGCCATACGCCCTAATCTCCCAAGCAGCTGCCAGGTGGGGACCAATAGTTCACTTGCGGAAGAATTGTGGAGGACATCTCATCGAACCAACCTAGTGGGAGAGCTGCTGGGGGAGCCAACAGAGGAAGAAGAGAAAACTCCAATGCCCATTCATGGGTTCACTTATTATTATTATTTTTAAAATTAAGTTCTGTGTAACTGAATAGAAATAGCCTGAGAAAAGATAACGCTGTTATTCTACCCATGGCACAGTGACTGTACCTGATCTTATTGCTGCCTCAGCTGCTGCGTGTGCCTCCAAAGCCAACCCCTTGCTGCTGAGGCCTAGGGGAGTCTTCGCATCCTGCCATTGCTGCCACTGCCTTAGACACTTCCACGCAGGGAGGCAAATGTTGTTTTAACGGAGTCTCTATTGTTCTATTTCACCAATAAAAACTCTGGAACCAGATGCTTGGGTGAAAACCTGCTAGCTCAAGGAGTCAGAGAGAACAGCTGACTGAACTTCCTCCTACAGGTAGTCTCAGAAAGAGGGCTCTCTCCTATGCTGTCTGAAACAGAACTCCTTCAACCGGATCTCCCTCCCTTCTACTTCCTGTGCCTCTCTCTCTCTCTCCAACCTCTGATTTTCCCCTCACTCTCTATGATTACTTCCAATTAACTGGTTGCTTGTTCTGCCTTTTAACCTATCATTGATTTTATTTAAATACTGAAACCTCTGAGTTCACAGTGTGACCAAATATCCTGCAACAGGGTAAGAAATATAATTAAAACTTGTTGCTATCCAATGAATGGGTCTAGCTTCCAATTTATTATAACATTTCTCTATTATAGTCTATTTTTTAAAGATGTGTTTTATTCAAGTGTGTTGTGTGTGTGTGTGTGTGTGTGTGTGTGTGTGTGTGTGTGTGTGTGTGTGTGTGTGTACATCTGTGCAGGTACCAGAAGGTGTCAGGTCCCCTGGAGCTGGAGTTGCAGTTGGTTATGAACTACTTGATAGATGTGCTGGGAACTAAACTCAGATCCTCTGCAAGAATAGTAAGTCAGACGTCTTAACTGCTGTTATCTCTCCAATTGGTCAGAGATTTTTCAAAACAAGACAGTTAGACAAGGAAAATTCAAAGGAGAACTGTGCTCAGTGAATACATGTTTATATACATTACTTTTTGCTCCTCATAAAATTTTTAAAGTGTTATTTTATGTGCATGGGTGTTTAGCCCTGCACCTGCATGCTCAAGATCCAAGGAGGACATCAGAGGGTGCTAGAGGCCCCAGATACTGGGCTTCCAGACAGCTGTGAGACGCTAAGTGTGTGCTGAGAATTGACCCCAGGTGCTCTGGAGGAGCAGCCACTGCTCTCAAGCTGGAACCACCTCTCCGCCCCAACTCTCACCTCATACTACCATTAAACTCCAGAAAAAGAAAGTAACATGGCACTTCTTAGAGAAAAGGGTACAGGGAGATTTAGGGTTGCACACTTCCACTCCTGATCATCAGAGGACGATGACAGCATCAAAGGGCATCTTTTCGTTGGGGTAGTTGCTCGGATAGTCAGTAGTAATTTGGACCAAGTGATTTCACTGCAACATCATTCCCAGGAATTGTCTTATAACCTGCAGTGAGATAAAGAATTCTTTTCTTATTGACCTGTCCTTTTAGGACCAGGGAAAGAACCTATTAAATTCCTGCCTCAAATTATGCCTAAAGACAATCTTAAAATCCAAGGTTATAAGTCATATAATCGTGGCCACTGGTTAAATCATTCAGTAATAAAAACACATTCCCTCCCTGTTTTGAAGGATAACCCTGACAACAGCGATGTGGTAAAGGACAAAGCTATGCAAGCACACATAAATCACCTTTACTCTTGCACAGGAAGTTATGTATGATACTTCTGCTTCTACCCCCTCTCCCTCCTTTTACTTTCAGTTTGATCCCAAGCTTTTGATTAAAGACACTTAAGTTAAAAAAAAACTTAAGTTATATATGTATGCCTTTATATACACAAATTATCTAAAGTAATATTCAACTCCATACTATCGATTGTCCAGTAATTACTGAATCAGGCTAAAACTCTGGCCAGTCTTACTAATGCATGAAAAGTTAACTGACCTGCTAGACATCACATCAGCCAGCCATGCTGCAAAGATAAGAAATCTGATTGTTTGCCTGCCAAGCATGTATTTTGTTGATATATTTGAGGATAATGCAGTTATACTGGACCTTTATATTCAAATTTTCTTAAAAGTTGATGACTTAATTGTATTTGTCTGTGTAACTGGCTGTAATAAAATTCTAAACAATGGGTGGCCGATGAACAATGGAAATTTCTTGAACTATTCTGAAAACTAGGAAATCCAAGATTTAGAGTTGGTGTTTGAGAAAAGACTTCTTTCTTTCTTTCTTTCTTTCTTTCTTTCTTTCTTTCTTTCCTCACTCTCTCCCTTCCTTTCCTCCTTCCTTCCTTCCCATCTTTCTTTCTTTTTGCCTCTCTTTTTGCATTCAGTTAAGATAGACACATGTGTATACATGAGTGTGAAGGCCAGAGGTCAACAGTCACTCAGGATTGAGAGCTCACCCATTGAACTAGGCTGGTTGACCAGCAAGCCCCCACGAATCTGCCTGTCTCTATCTGCCCAACCGTGAGATTACAGGCATGATCTAAAACACTCAGCTATGTGGGTGCAGGGCATCAAACTAGGGTACTCACAATTACACAGCAAGTATTGAAATACTGAACGAGCTAGCCACCTCCTCAGCCCCCAGCCTAATTGCTCCTGTATGCCATCCTCTTGCTATATATTCACAGGGTACAAGATGTGAAGGGGTCTTTCTGTGGTCTCTTTTACCTTATCACTCATCATATTTATACTGGTTCTTTGTTTCCTATTAACCTAGCAACAGCCCAGCCTTTAAACCCTAAGAGTAAGAATCTCAGGGAATGGATTTGGCCACAGATCATTTGAATTCTAAGTTGTACTTTACAACAAGGTCCTGTGTAAGGAGGCACACAATTTCTTGTCAGTTAAATCAATAACTGTCTATACCAAGCTATGCTTCAATTGTCACCATATGAAAAAGCCACAGGCTCACTCTCTGGTTGTAATAACCCCTGTCCCAATGCCATGGGTCACAGTTGGGAAAGTGTGACCCTAGGAAGCTGGTCTCGACTATCTGCCTTATTTCAACAAAGTTTCATTTTCTCTAAGCTGAAACAAAATCATAAAATAATTTTGAGCCTTGCGCATTAAACTGAGAATTTCTGGCTTTTGAATTACTTGGAACATCTAAGCTAATTTTAGAAATACTGTTGGCTGTCTCTGTCAAGACTTAATTCTTATTTGAAAAATCAGATGAGGTCAGCTTCAGCTTCTCTTTCGATTTCAGTCAGTTAACACAAAATGTCTAGGTTTTCTTCAGTCTCTTTGAATTGCTCTGCCTCGTCTACAAGACATTGGGCCTACACTTATAAAATAGATCCAGAGAGATAGAAAAAACATGGTAAATTTTTTTGAATGTCTGAAAAGATAATTTGGAACTGTATTCCAGAATCAATGATAACTTGTAAATAGATGGCTTCACCAGTGTGGAGGCCTTTCCCACACTTCCAAATTGCTGAGAAGACACATTCTTTTAAAATGTTGCATTGAAACCAGACAAAGTGGCTCGCGCCTGATATCCTGGTATTCATCAGGCTGAGATAGGAGGATCATGGGTTCAAGGCCAACTGGAGCTCACAGCAAGCTCTGGCCTCAAAACAACAGCAACAACACAGACGGACGAAAGGAGTCAAGAAGAACGTCATATTAGCCTGCCATTGTCAAACTCTATCCGCTCCTCAGAGTCACAGTCCCAATCCTCCCAAATGCACCGCTCCTCCCCTGGAAGTGTGCAGAGGTGGAATTTTGAGTGAGGACAGAATCTGAGTGCTAACTCTGTCCAGCAGGGGTCATACCTACCAGGTCTTGGGAAAGAGGAGTGGCGAAGGGAAGGAAGAGAGGAAATAACTAATCAGAAGGGAACTATACTGTTTGGACCAGCAAAGTCACCATAGCGCTCGCTTCCCGACTCTTCCTTGCTTACCAAAAATAAGAGTAAAGTCGACTTTCAGTTTCCTTCATTGAAAGGTAAACGGCAGTCTAAAAAGCCCCCTGCTGGCCACTCAGATTTCTGCCCCACTTATGCCCTTAATATAAAAGGCATGAAAATCCCCTTATTTATCTATATTTAATACATAGGTTAAGTTTCTATAATTAATTGGGCTTTCCCTCATTTCTTTTTAACTGAGTTAAATGCACTATGCAAATATAAATCCCTAAAGAGATTCCTGTGTCTTGACTGCCTTTGATCATTAAAAAAATATTCAGCTATTTAATGATCCATATTTTTGGTAAAGTGACACCTAAAATTATATAACCAATTGGTTTATTATTTTCATTTTATCCCGATGAGAGAAAGTTTTCGATTATCTCAAAAACATAAAGGTTTTTTAAATTAAATAATAAATCACTTTTGTCCAAAATTCTTTAGGCTAGTTATCTTTTGTCTTCTTCTAGAAAACTGACAATAATTATGCATAGTAAAAGAAAATCTTGGCTGAATCTCTTTCTGCTGTCAGTGGACTCTATGGGAGGACAGAGTGTAGGCCTACCCTTTAGAAAACAAAGCTGCATGGGACAGTCTGAACCAAGTTGTACAGGAATGTAAATAAAATAATTGAGTATTCCTTTTTTACATAAAACAAATATTTTATTGCTTTATATATTATAATACTCTTTCTCATGTCTAACAAAGACATCTGGCCCATCAAGCGAATGTTCAAAGCTCGCTATTAAAATGAAAGCACTGGTATTTGCCAGTGAAATTATGATTAGTGGAACAGACAGCATACGCCCTGTAAGAGTGACTGTCAAATCACAGCAAAGAGCGGACACTCATCTTCAGAGGACTCCAGGGTCTTCTGCCTGGCACCCCTGCACACGTGTGGAAGGACAGGACAGACCTGCAACCATTTTAGTATGGACTTAGCCTTTGTTGAGTGTCTCCCACATAAACTAGTCCTTCCTCATTCCTCCATCACTGACCTTTAAAAAGTCTGTGATTCCTCCATTCCAAATCCTCTCCGGAAGACCAGGAAGGAATCTGCTACACGGAGTTCCGTACGTGAGCTTAAGAACATTACTTTTTTATATATATATATATAAACCACTAATCCTTCAGGCTTGGGATACACCTGAGTAACGGAACGTTTCCCTACCATGTGTGCATTCCCAGCATCACAAAGGGGACAATAAAAAGGCAAAGGAAAGCCTTGACTTCTCAGAGTCAGCGGTATGAACGTAAGCTAGGACATGGGAAACTTTTCCTGAGGCAGAGTCCAGTCAACAACTTTATGACAATCTTCCTGGATTGAGCTTTGCCTAATACCTTCCAGTCAGTCATGAGACAGTCAAGGGACTGAAAATGTGTCACTTGAATAAGTTTTTCAGGCTGATAACAAGAAGGTAAGCAACTATGTCATCCAGAAAGCTCCAAAGTCTCGCGTCCATTCAGGGTCAACTACAGTAATTCTGCTTCCTAAGACCAGACACGGCCCTTCACCTAAAGCTATTTAGAGGGCAGTTCCCAAAGCTGACCCTAAAGAGATTATGGGCTGCCCATTTAAGCTGAGAAAAAAAGCAAGCTAGTCTGCCAACCCCTGTTACAGAAAATGCAGCAGGGGTAGCTCTGAACATTCACACAGAGAGTGTGTATTTGGACCTCCAGCTAAGACAGGGAAAAGCGATTTCTCCGCTACTTTGGTTCTTTTGCTCTTTAGCATTAAGTTCAAAGGTTGGACTGCACCTTGGCAGCTTTCCATTGCAGAGCCGCTCCTGAGGGGGGCAACCTTGAACCTGGCAAGGATGTTTTTCCCCTTCCAGGCTGTATGTACAGCTTCTCTGCAAAACAACAAATGCCAGAGCTTTCAGCAGGACAAACTCAGCTTAGAAAAAACACTTAGGGAAAAAAAAAAATGTCCCAGATCCAAAGTTTGAACCAAGTGGTCGTTTAGCCCCACCAAGAAGTGCTAAGCACATGTTTACCCGTGTATTTGCTGTCTCATAAGAGAGCAAGGAAAGGAAACTGGAACTTATTTCTACGTAATTTACCTGAATCAAAAGTTTACTGGAACCAAATACTAGTCTAAATCAAACAACCTCAAATACACACCTGCAGTGTTGATTAATTAATTGAGGAAAATACTAATAGCCGATAGAAAACATTCCATTTCTGCTGGAAAACAAATATGGCATATAGAATATATTTAAATGGAGGAGATATACTTGGAAAAGAGCAGTCTGGAAACATGACTGATGGTTTATTTGTCTTGCCAAGTTTGGACAAAGGGAGTTCAATTTTGTTTCTATAGTTCCAGGAACTGAACCCAGGCAGTCTGCATACCGCCATGAACTTAGATGTTGAACAACATTTTTACTTAGTCATAGAAAAATGACATATAGTGATTTTTCTAGACTCTGAGGAAAAAAACATCTTTTCAGGTTGGAAACTGTAAACGCCCTTTCCATTCTAGAGTATTACCTTATGACAAACTTGTTACCTTCTGTAACTGAGCAATATTTTCAACCTTGGGGAATGATACAAAGTGTGAAAAAATGTGTATTTATGTGTATATCAATAAACATGTGAATAAATACATATGTGCAGATACCTGATAAGCTTATGTCAATATAAGTGTTTTAGTCCTGGCTAGAATAGTCTAGGAGCTTATATTGATAGAAAGCATACAACCTGACACAGGGTTATTTTAATAGCTATAGAAATACAAATTTTAGTGAGCTAGAACATTTAATTCTTTAGTATTTGTTAAGTAAATGTCTTTGCTGCCATAAGACCCTTTCCCTGTATACTGATGTCCAGCTGGAATATTTAGTCTCAAACCCTCATTTTTCTGCCACTCCCTGATTATTCCCTTCTCTCATTCACAGGGACCCTTTCTGACTTCACACTCTCTCAGCAACTGCTGTGAACTTCACTTTCATTTTGATCTCAGCTCTCCCAAAAGCCACCGATCATTCCTTAAACGCAAACTACAACAGGCTCCTTGACATCGCACCTCACACACTTATTGCTTTTGTGAATGGAATTAGATCTTTCCTTTAAGAGCTGCATTACATGCTTACCGCATCCCCAGCGCTCCAGAGCCATGGCCTTATTTGGAAATAAGAGCTGTTGCAGATTTAATTAGTAGTAAGATGAGGTCATATTGGAGTCGGTTGACCCTTCATTGACTGCTTCTGGTGTTCATATGAGAAAGCATGCGTGTGAACACATGAACACTGGAAGAACACAATGTGACAGCACACACAGGATCGTTATGCAGTCCCAAAGCAAGGAACACCAAAGGCTCCTGGCAAACCACAAGAGGCTAAGAAAAGGCAGAGAGGAATTATCTTACAGATTGCAGAGGTAGCCCGTAGGCACCAACTACATATAGCCTACACTTACTACACATCCTTGAAGTCCTTCTGTCCACCAAGCTCCAGACTACCTTTTTTCAAAAGACCCTACTATATTCTCGACAAGATTCTTCACTGTCCCTAAGATACTGAAGTTCTGTGAGTCACCCCTAAATTATCACATTCTGTAATCATGCATATGTTAGGGCTTTTCGAGTTAATAACCATAATTTGAACCTTTCCAAGGCTCCCAACATCAGCCAATGGCCTCTTTCTCTACAGAATAGCAAACTTGATCATACTCAGAGGGCACACCCACTCTAGTTAATAAGTAGCTTTCCTTCCTTCTATTTCCCTAAAAGTAATGCAGAGTGTTCTACCACAAGAATCTGCATATCCTAAAGTTTTACAACATTTTTTAAAGAAAGAAATATACCTGTGTGGATCCTTGTCACAAACCTGGCTTGGAGATCATGAAAAGACTGATACAGTTAACATACCTTCCTCTTTCTCTTCTGTTCCCATGTTCGGTAATGATCTGATGACTTCTGTGATGTGGCCCACAGGTATGGGTCCATTCTACCTTGACTAAAGGTCAGAGAGTTAGAGCTTACTTCTGTTCCTTCAAGGTTATTGTCAACAGTTCAGAAAACAGGTGTGGCTAATATCCAGACCTGGCATTTCATGTACTAAGAAGTAGGTCTGTTTCTACCTCAAACAAAGGTCAAGGTTCCAGTCCACCCTGATTTAGATCAGGAAGTTGTGCTCTCTCAAGGTTGTTGTCAACATTTCAAACAGGTGTGGCTAATATCCAGTCCTGTTATTTCAGGTACTAAGAAGTAGATCAGTTTCTACCCCAAACAAACGTCTAAGGATCCAGCTAGGTTCCTACTCCCTTAGAGAGAGAACTATGGATTCCACCAAGGGAGTGGTTTGCCTACAGAATGTTTTGGTCTAGGGTGTGAGCGTCTTGTTTTAGCAACGGAATGTTTAACTAAGAATATAGCCCATAATCCTTCAAGTGGTCTGTTCATTTCTTATATCATGTGAATGCAGTTTTTTATCTTATTCCTACCTTTTGGGGTCAGGATATTTAAGTAAATGGAAATTAAACATGAGAAATTTTCAGTATTCACTGAAATAGTCCTGATGTTATCCTATGTTTCTGTTTATAATTTTCACTCTCATCTTTGTTCTCCTTATTTTTCTAATCTCCATACTCCTACCCTGGTAAGTGGTATCTTTGTTGAAGCTGGTCTTCGACATTTCTGCAGGCCAGAGCTGCATACAAATGAGCCTCAGTGTGGGAGCCCTTCCAATTTGGCTGCAGGCAAAATGTTCTATTTATAAATTAAAATAGAAATGTCTAAAATACATAAAACTAGAAGTAAATTTAAGAAATAATGCCAATATGAAGTCAGTAAACGGATTTTGAAAGAATAAAACTGAAGTTCTAAATGAGTAAGAGTAGGTAGTACCTTCGTATGGGAAGCTATTATACTGTATACATGTGATGCCTCCCAAAATCATATCATACATTTAAACCCTAGTCCAGTAAAAAATAAAGTAATATTTAGTATCCAAAAATAAAATACTTTAGAATAAATCTAATTAATGATACAAAAGACTGCTACAGTGAAAGCTTTAAGATATTGAAGAATTAAAGATGATATTGGGGCCAGATAGTGGCAGGGCACACCTTTAATTCCAGCACTCTCACTTGGGAAGCAGAGGCAGATGAATCTCTGAGTTCAAGGCCAGCCTGGTCTACAGAGTTAGTTCAAGGATAGTCAAGACTACAAAGAGAAGTCCTGTCTCCTAAAAGAAACAGAAGAAGGAGAAGGAGAAGAAGGAAGAAAAAAGAGGAAGAAGAAAGAAGACACTACAAGATGGAAAGAGCCCCCATGGTCTTGGTTTCAAAGAAGAAACTGTGAAATGGCTATCCAACTAAAAGCAATCTACAGGTTCCAGGAAATCCCAATCAAAATTCCATCATCATTCTTCAGAAATGTAGAAAACATCATTAAAATGTATATGGAAGAACAAAAGACCCTGGGTGGTTACCACAAACCTAAACAAAAAGAACACTGCTGGAGGTGTCACAAGATCTGACTTTGAGTTGTACCTCAGAGCCTCAGTAACAAAACCAGGATGGTATTGGCACATAAACAGATATATAGATAAATGAAAAACAGGATCCAGATACAAGTCTATCAGGATATACAAGTCTATTTTACAAACATGTTGTAAAATATTTGTATAACTATACAAAGATGTTTCGCATTTGTTGATATTGTGGAATATTTGTTTAACTATTCAAAGATGAGTTGCAGTTGTTTAATTATGTAAAGATGTGTTTCTGTTTTAGCTTGGCTACCTAAGGCACCAGATTGGTCTAATAAAAAGCTGAACAGCCAATAGCAAGAGAAGGAATTCCAGAACTTCCAGGCATGGAGAGAAAGTAGGAGACAGAATTTAGACTCAGAGAAGAAAAAAAAAAAAAAAGACAGCCCAGGGAGACACCAGGGAGCAGTCAGAGAGACAAGAAAGAAGCAAAAAAGTAAGACATACAGAATGAAAGAAAAGTAAAAATTCCCAAGGCAAAAGTAGATGAATAGAAACAGGTTAAATTAAGTTAAAAGAGCTAGTGGGACAAGTCTAAGCTAAGGCTGAGCTTTCATAATTAATAATAAGTGTCTCTCTCTTTATTTGGGGAACTGATTAGTGGCCCAAAGAAATTCCAATGATAAATGGCACTTAATATGGGGCCCAAATTTCAAAATAGGGTCTGAGAAAGCTGAAAAAAAAAAAAAAAACAAAGCAAACACACACACACACACACACACACACACACACATAAAATGAAACACAAAAAACAGATCTAGTTCCTTTAAGAGGCACTGCTGTGCAGCAGAGCACTTGACACTTGAGCAGCCAGCAACCTAAGTAGAATTAAGCTAAATAAAAACTCCTGCCATGATGTGGACACCAGCTTCCTAGAGCTAGGACAGTTAAATGCAGCTCCTGGTTAAAAACAGCTCCCAGTAAAACACAGCTCTCAGCCAGGCCCATCGGCTTAAGGCTTGGCTTTCACAGACCAGAGAAGTGGGTAGAGCCACTATAGCCATACAGCAGGGGGCCTAAAACTCCTTAGTAGATAAGGTTTGGCTCAAGAGGTCAGATAACTCTACAGATACACAGTAAAACAAGTCTAGATGGAAAAAAACAACCTTTAAGCTGGTTACAGAGTGAGTAGGTTCTTAAAGAGAAAAGAAAATAAGTATAGACAGCCATAGGAAAAATTTTTTTAAATAATTAAATAAAGTCTTTAAAAAGAGTATAATAATATAAAAACAAAATAAGGCACATAAAGATGTGAAATATACAGAATTTAGATCCTCTATGGTGCTTTGTTGATTTTGAATTTTTAAAATGCTGATAAATGAATGGCAGCTACTTAGAGAAATAGGATTGTGGAAGAAACTGCTGAATTAAACAGCCTGAATTCTTTACGGATGTCTTAACTTTAACATGGAATTCAGAAAATACATTAAATTGGGGGAGAGGTTATGCTTTTGCTTCCACAGGAAATAAAAGGCTATTGATTCCTTCAAAGTTAATAGAGACAAAGACCCCCCACCCTGAAAACCTTATGGCTAAAGACATAAATAAATAAACTCAGAAAAACAAGACAGGTGATATATATATATATTCCCTTGATATGGGAACAGCTCTGAGACTGGATGAGACATGATAAACCTTGTTGGTTACAAAGTCTTTGTGACTTATTATTACATAACATCTTTTCATAAGGTATGGATAGAGGTTTGGTTATATAGTATAAACAAACTTATAAAGTTGACAGTTATCCTTTACCTGCTCAAACATAAAACAAACAAACTTTGTTTGGCTTATATGCAATGGACAGTTCAAACTTGTGCTGATTGAAATATGTATGTTATTTTTGAAAGTTTGTGTGTTTTCAGAGTAAAGGGACCAGACACCAGTGAAATCTGGTGAAAATCTGGTATCCCAGGTGATCTAACTTTTCAGAGTGCCTCTATTTCAGTTTCCTCTTAGTTCTGCATTCAGAAAAACTTCAAGGTTGCTAGCTAAGATGGTCTAGTTAAACAGACTATTCTAGCCAGAACTTCAGATAAGCTTTATACTTTCCCATTATACAAAGACTGGACAGTAAATGTTATAGCAAGTTTTCTTAGACCTTGACCATTACCTCAATTTTCTTAGGGTCTTCTGGGGATGCTGTTGCCCCCAGAAAACAGAAAGCAGTCTAGAGAGCACAATGCCTACATTCCCAAGGGGGTGCAGTGGGTAGTTTTTGGTCATTCAGTGGATTATATATATTTGTCATCAATTAGTGGAGAAATAGGAATATAGGAAAAAAACTATTCATCTCAAATATTTTTATTGACATGGATTTTTGTACACTGATGCAAATTTAAGGTTATTTTTGTCATATCATATATATGTTTATGTTCTTGTTTGAGGTATTATACCTATGCAGCTTATTTAAAAATGTAATATAAAATTCTAGTCCTTGAAAGCTATTATTATTAACTGTTAAGGATAATTCAGAAATTCAGGTTAGTAGTTAGTCATTTGTAACAATTAAATTTGTAGTCATATTAGGTATGTTTCCAAGGTTAAAAAGATACATTTTACATAGGTAGGTGATCTTCAAATGCTTCAGAGACCTACAGAATATGGTATTTAAGATATTTAATAGCCTAAGGATTTTCATGAGAGTGAGACATGCCTGCTCCTTGCAGAACCAACCTATTTCATAAAAGAATGATGGGCATCAAAGAACTCCTCCATAAGGAGTTTGCTTTCATTGTGCCACAACTAGTCATTTGTACAAGAAACTGCCTTTGCCTCAACAGCTGACAATACACTGTACAAACTGGACAAGGAAGCAACAAAAGAAAGACTGCTGAACTTAAACAAGACAAGGTGGGAGAGTCCTTTAAAGTTCCTGCTTCACAGGAAAGTCTATCAGACAATTGTCCAATTTTGACAAAGATGCCAAAAGCATACATAGAGAAAAGATAGTATCTTCAACAAACAGTGCTTGGAAAATTTGATATCAACAATGTGTGCTCACTAAATCTACATAAAACCTGACAGAGCTTGGAAAGGAATTCTAGACACACACACACACACCCAAAAAAATAGAGTTAAGCACAGCTTAATGCCATGGCAGCTCCTTTAAGAAAGGTCTTACTGATTCAGTGGTAGGAGAAAAAAAAAAAAAAAAAACATGTGGTTTTGAAGCTGCCAGCATGAACTCTGATGAGGTCTGGCTATGGAACATTTAAATGGGTTCTGTGAGCATAGTGTTACAACTTGCTTAATGGCTACATAGAACCACTGTGTGCCTGAAAACTGGGGCTGTGAGCATGGCTCCCACTAAACAGACCTCTGCCCCACCACGTTGTACTGGGCAGAGTCAAAAGGAAAAGCAGCCTTAGTAAGGACAATTAACATTTTAAGAAGCATATCTGGTCAGAAAACAATTACAGATATGCAATAAAGACAAATCCAGATGAAAAAGAGCACTAGATGGGTCACAGTGTTAGATAAATGTATATAGGCTTGGGAGAGAAAATAAAAAGAATATAGACAGTTATAAAAAGAAGTAAATGATTTTTTTTTTAAAAAAAGGTAAACTCTTTAAAGAGACAGTACAGATAGTCACAGGTTAAAGGAGTAAAGATAATAAAATAAATATTAAAAAGTAACAGAGTTAAAACAAATAAGCCACATGAAGATGGAATATACACAGAGAGTCTGGTTTATATATATTATTGTGTTTTCTTTGAATCTTTTGACTGTGAAGGAGCTAAGTAACCAACATACATACTGTAAAGGTATCTTGTCTTCAAAATTTGAGCGTAAGGGTATGTTGCTTTGGAAAAGAGATTCTTCTTTTGTTTCCATAGAAGATGAGAACCTGTAGATTAATTCCAAACTAATGTGGTTTGATTGACCAAGATCCTCAGAAAGGTCACCATGAACACTCCCAAAATTACTTTGCCCAATATGCAGCAGTAAGTAGTTTGGAAGGAATTACACCCAAATTCCCTAAATAATTGTTTATAAGTGTTTATTTACATTTAAAGGGGGAAAGGGGGATATGTTATAGAGATTTGCATTGGTATGGATCTTGGTTAATTGATACAAATTTAAAGTCAATTTTGTTATACTGTGTGTGTGTGTGTGTATGTATATATATTCTGCTCTTGATTAAGGTATTGTGTTTGTGCAGCTCATTTGAAAATGTAATGCATAGTTAAGAAATATAGGTTAATAGAGAGTCATCTATAATAGTCAAGCTTGTAGTCAAGTTACTTAGATTTTCTAGATATATAGAGATATATTTCAACTAGATAGGTATTCTTCAAATCTTTCAGAGACCTTCAGAATATGGAATTTATAATGTTATAATGTTAAGAACTTAGGACTTTTCATGACATTGAGATACATCTGCTCCTGGCAGTGCCAATTACTCAAGAAGATGATGGGCACTGAAAAGACTCCTTATAGCATTGGTTAGCCATTTGGGCAAGAAAATTCTCTTCCCTGGACTACATGATGTTATATGTATGAACTGGACTTCTAGGACCCACAGAGAAATGACTGCTGAACTTGCCTAAAGGTGAGACCATCCTTTGAAGTTTCTGCTTCATGAAAGAGTCTACTAGACATTCTGCAGGACACAGAAAAAAGTGATTAACAAACTGCCAATATAGGTGGAACTATCTTTAAAATTTCCTGCTTCATGGAAAAGTCTGCTGCATACTATGGGCCTTTAGTCTGAAGATGGATGCCCCAACAGTACAGAACATTGGGTGACTGTCCAGGCAGCAAAATATCTCTGTCAATTCTAGAGTTTTGGAAGTTGTTTACAATGTACTTCCTGCTTACTTAGGTAATATTATATCCTTCTAGAGTCTTTGATGGAGTTGAAGAAGATATAGTTATAGTTTTCTTTAGTTATGATAAAAGATAAAATAGATATAAATATTGTAACTGTAATTTTGCTTGATAAGTGTTTTATGTAATTTTAGTATGTTAAAGTTAAAACCTTCCTTTTTATTTAAACAGAAAAGGGGAGGTGATGTGGGATTCCCCTCTGTATGCTGTGAATACCATTGGTTAATAAAGAAACTGTCTTGAGCCCATGATAGGGTAGAATAGAGCTAGGCGGGGAAAACTAAACTGAATGCTAGGAGAAAGGAGGCAGAGTCAGGGAGAAGTCATGTAGCCCCTGCCCCCCCCCCCCGAGACAGACACTGGAACTTTACCCGGTAAGCCACAGCCTCATGGCAATACACAGATTACTAGAAATGGGTTAAACTAAGATGTAAGAGTTAGGCAATAAGAAGCTAGAGCTAATGGACCAAGCAGTTATTTAATTAATACAGTTTCTATTTGGTTATTTCGGGAGTCTGGGCGCCTGGGAAAATGAACAAGCAGCCTAGCAGCCTTCATACAACATGTACCCATTAATGTAGTAATGACATGAAGTTTATAGGGGTAATCAGGTACATTCTGATTGGATATGAAACCTATTCCACAGGAAATAATTCATTCCTGGTACTGTGGACCTGGTCAAAGGCCCATGACTTTGTAAGTCATAGGTACCAGAGATGAACCTAATACTTAGGTTTCACTAAATGGAAATAAATCTTATGTTTATAGCAATAGATTATAGTTGTCTTCAGCCACTGTCAAAGACGATTTTGCTTTCAGTGAACAGGGATTAATGCAGAGACTTTTAGTTGGTCAAGGTGCTAAGAAAAAGTGACTGTTGAATGCTCATCCATTAATGGGAAATCCACATTATACTTTACAAGGTTCAGGGAATGACATAGGGTTCCCCTCTGTATGCTGTGAATACCATTGGCTAATAAAGAAGCTGTTTTGGCCTGTGATAGTGTAGAGGAAAGCTATGCAGGGAAAACTAAACTGAATGCTGGGAGAAAGAAAATGGAGAAGAAAGAAGATGAAGAAGAAAGAAAGAAGAAGTCTGTTGTGGCCTTATAGCCACACCAGAGACAGACACCGGCACTTTACCTGGTAAGTCACAGCCTCGTGGCGATACACAGATTAATGGTGCTGGGTTAACTTAAGATATGAGTTAGGCAGAAATACGCTTAAACTACTGGCCAAACCGTATTGCAAACAATATGGTTTCTGTGTGATTATTTCTGGAGTCTGGGTAGCCGGGAAACGAACAAGCAGCCTACAATGAGGGAACATTATAAAAGAGGGGCAAAAAGAATGTAAGAGCTGCATGACAGAGATGAAGGTGGCGATACACTTCCTTCTAGTAATGAACTCACAGAAGCTGTGGCTACCTGCATATGACCGGGCCCATCAATACTCAATCATGGATAGATGGGATCTGCCACTCTTTGAAGAGCTATTAGTAACTGATGGATGCTGCAGAAGGGAGAATCACTTCAAGAGGCCTTGGTTAAACCCAGGAGTCACAAAACAAAACCAAAAATAAACAAGAAGACATGATAGTAGAGAGTGGAAACATGTTGGGAGAAGGAAATGGGAGGAACGGGAGTAAGAGGGAGTGAGATGGTGAGTGTGACTAGCATGTAAAATAGACGTGGCTGAAATTCTCAAAGAATAAATTAACTTAGAAATATAAATAGCCAATCAATTTAACAAACTCTTGTTTTAGTTGTGCAAGCAAGAATTTCCAAAAAAGCTTTTGAGTGAGATAAGTAACAGGGTAGCCACTCATGACACTATATGGATCCAAACTCTTTAGCAGTTAAAACTCCAGACTTGAATGAACAGATAAATCAATGGTAAAGTTAAAAAAGAGAGAAAGCTTAAAAGTAGTCTCAAATATTTGTAAAGTTGCAATATATGGTAAAGGTGAAATGTAAATTATTGGGGAAATATCTTTCTGCTCAATAAATTGTGCTAAAATGGTTCTATATTACAGTAAAGTGTACTGACAAATGAATTCTAGATGACTCAACTATATTTCTAAAAATAAAAACATGAACAAATATTAAAAAAGTAGATATATGTTTATGAGAAATCACTATAAGATGCTCTTTCTGTGTTCTAGTGTGATATAATCCTTTCAGTATCCATAGAAGACTCAATCCAGGACCCCACAGATGCCAACATCTGCTGATGATCAAATATCTTTTATGAAATACTTGAATTTGCATACAACATATGAACTTTCTCTACTATTTTATGCCATCTCTTATAATACCAGATGCAAATAAATGTGTAAATAATAGCAAGGACAAAGACTGCTTGTGTTCTATACAGACACAGTTACACTTTGAGGATAATTTTGGCCCTTGGATTGTTTAATTCAAAAAAGTACAACCTATGAAAGTAGATTTGAAAAGACAGCTTATTAAACTATTTCATTCAACATCATTAGACTCCTTCCTAAAAATAGTGGGCAGAGGCACGGCAAAGGATTACTGAATAACGCATTCTAATGCTGGAATGAGAATCTCAGTTTAACGAGTCCACCGGAGATTCTCATGCAAGTTATGTTTAAAAATCATTCCCAGGCGAGATGATAAATTGAATACACAATATGAAAGTTTAATAGAAAAATAGATAATAAAAAGGAAACTTAAAAGAAAATCCAGTTTTTAAAAATTATGGCAATGAAATACAATGGATAAGACAGCAGAATGAGGAGGGAATTATCTAGGGGAATTAAGGGAGCCAGCAAGACAAGGGAAGGAAAAATGAATGAGGGCAAAATGTACTGGTACATACATATGAAATTGCCATAATGAAACTCATTACTTTACACTTTCTAGCTTAAAAGAGTCCCTTAAAAATGACAGTAATTTATGAGGAAGGAATGATAAGAACCAATAGGAAAACATATTAGTAAGGAAAGTTCAAGAGTCCTCCAAAGAAAATCAGAAAAAGGAATAAACTAGACAACTCACAAACAAAAGAAGAAAACTATTATATGCAAATGGAAACAAGCAGTTCATTCTCACTTTCAAAACAAAACCAGATGTCAATTACTTTATCAAAGCAATTTACCATCCTCTGTGAAGGATGTTTTGATGAGAATGTTGGCAAGTGGAATTATCCTCTCAAATACCATGTCAGAGTTTTGTTCAATACAACTTTATTGAAGACCAATGTAACATTATTAATCAAGTATCAAAAACTGGTTAATTCTTTTCAACCAACTGATTTGACTCGTTGGGAAGCATTCTGAGAAGGTCATCTAGCCAGTATCAGCAACTTACATGCAGGGAATAAAGAAGACGAGAACTAACCCATGGAAACAGTGAAACATGAAAACAAAAATTCTTCAATAAGAAAGGTTTTAATAAGTTCTTTAAATTTTGAAATATAGTTATGGTATGACTTTAAAGGTAAAATATTAAGACTGAAGTAAATCCCTAATGAGAGTCTCTGTTTGAAAAGATGTGTGCGTATGTGTTTATTCAGAAAAGTTTAGAGAAACTAGAAGTGCCCGAATTTCAACAGAACCTCCCTCACAGGTACTCCGCCACTGGTAATTTTATGCCAGTACATTCAACCAACTACAGATAGAAAATATTCTGCAATTTCATGATAATTATATCATTTCCCCTTTCCCTTTGCTCCTTCCATATCCCCTGTATTCCTGATATCTTCTACTTTACTCCCTCTCAAATTAAGGCCTTTTGTCTTTGATGTTGTGGTTTATGTGCATATGACTCCAGGAATGACCACTGAGTCCTCTAAGAGCTGACTTGTGCGGAAGACCAGTTCTCCTCCTCTCAGTAGCCATCAGTTGCCTGTGGTTCTTGCTGTTGTATTGTTTTTGAAGATAATACTAATTTATGTATACAAATACAATTTTTTTATAAAGCAGATTGACAACATGACCACCTAACAAAACAATACAATAATCCCCGTCGGGCTGCCTGCAGTTCTTTGCCCATGAGTGGGGTTCACATGAGATGTCCCTCTTCCCCATTAGCGTGTCTATTGGTACTATTGCTGTTCCTGTTTTATTTATGAAGCCACGTTGCTGAGGTATTATATGCTTATTATCTTTATTATTTCTAGGAGACACACTCTCACAACAGACTTCCTTGTCCTCTGGCTCTTACAGTCACCACTAGCCCTCTTCCCAGATGAACCCTGGACCATGGATACATGAATTAGGTTGTAGATGTATCACTGGGGCTGGGCGCACCATCGTAAGTGAGAAGCTTCTTTGGTGAAGGGTGAGAATTATACTTACCTGTGGGTATAAGGATAGGTGCTTAGCATGCAGCTAGGAATAATGCTGGCCTAGTAGAGTGGTGGTAGTTGGTTCTTCCCTAAGATGCAGAATCTCACTACCCCGGCGGTTGCCTAGGTTTCCAGTATCAGGCATGATTTCCCTCCTAACTGGCCTTAAGTGCCGTCAGAGAGCTGGTAGTTACCTCAAGATGTGAGTGCCACTCCTGCACCGTTAGGAATATCTTGCCATGCTGATTGTTGCTGTGGTTCATAGGTGTCATGCCTGGGTAGGCCTATTGATTGTTTTTCTCCTTTAGCGGTTTTTGTAGCATCTTTTGTGGCTATACAAAATGGTCCTCAGAGAAGAGGCTTTCAGGTCAGATCCAGTTCAGATTTTCTGAGTCCTGGGTGAGTACATGGTGTCTTCAGCAATAGAGACTTCTCTTCAGTTAATGGGAGAAAACCAAAGATAAGAGCAATAGCATGCGCTGTTTGGGTGATCCCTTGGACTCCCCTGACAACTCAGAAGTGAGATTCTTATCTTTGGTGGAGGGTTTTGGTTAGATGGTCTATAGTTTTTAAGGGAAGCGTTGTCAGCCCAAGTTAAGATAGATGATATAGACAGACAGACAGATGATAGAGACATATATGATAGACATATCAATACTTATTATATGCTATTTTAGGCATAAATAATATGATTCATGTTTTTTTGACATCCTCAGTTTTCTTTTTCCCTCTTCCTTTCCTCTCCTTCTGTTTTGGTCTCCCTCCCCTCAGTTCAAGACCATCTTCCCGTTTTTCCCATTTTCCCCCTCATAACACTTTTATCTTGCTATTCTCCCTTCTAGAGACCCCCCCCCCCAAATTCAGTGTGTAGTCCCATCTGGGGCTAGGACCCACAGCTTAGGAAGCTTGGCGGCAACTGACGTGAAGTGTGTGGGAGGAAGTGAATAGAGCCTATGCCAACAGCAGGCCTTTTCCTAAAGGCCTGGAGTACCTGAGGATTCTGCTTACTGTGGGCGGAACAAGAGACAAGTCCAAAGACCGAAACCCCATGGATACCTAGTGGTGCTATAAATAATATATTTAATTTTCCTTATTCTTTCATTTTCAAAATTTCACCCAAGAAAATGTTTTTACTTACTAAAAGTAAGAAAATGTGTCTAACATATTTTTCATGTCATATGATGCTGGAATGTCATAAAATGTTTTTTTAAACTTTAGTCAGTACTGGTTTGCATATGTGTATTATGGGGGTGGGAGAAACATGTGTGAATGCAAGCATGCACCTGCCACAGTGCACACAAGGAATTGGTTCTCTCCTTGCACTTTTACATGACATCTTGAGATTGGACTTGAAATTTAAGCAATTTGCCAGTGTGCAAATTTTCTAGCTCCCTACGGAGGTGCACAGCACAGGGACAGAATGGACAGTCACAGGAACACGTGAAACAAACAGAAGGTTTTCAGTAGCGGCCACGAAGGGGACTCCATTCCGCATGTCCTAGGATTGAGCAAGCTGAACATACTGTAGGTCAGAGGACTGACAGGGAATGAAAGTTTGGCTGCTGGCTGCTGTGGATTTAATTTCACTTTTTATCATTGGTGAATCTTTGAATAGTGACTATCAAATAAGAATTCATCCCATGGGATTGGGAGGCTCAGGCAATAAAATGCATGAGAATCAGCTACCCCCACCTCCCCCCCAGTACTCACAATACAAAAGCCACAAGCACAGCCCCACTAGGGAGGTGCAGACAGTGGGCTGCTGGGGTTTAGATTCCAGGAGAAACCTTATCTCAAAAACTAAGGTGGAGCACAACTATGGAAGACAGCCAAGGTTGACCTCTGGTCTCCGCATGCATGCACATACATGTGCTTATACACAACATGAACACACACACACATACCCAAATACATACTTTTTTATTTGTAGCTCTTAAAATATAGATATGTCCCATGTAACAAACAGTGATACTCATCACACAAAAATAGGAAAAGGTTCAGGCCCTGACTCCAAAGCCATATGTGCAGTTTCTAAATCGCTGTGGCCATGTGTGGTGCTGCTGGAGATTCCTGACTCCTCGGGAGCTGCTCCGTCTTGCCATGAACGTGCATGCAAGCTCCTGCTCTCTCTTTCTCAGAGATGGAGTCTGTTCTGACCTACTCTGCCTCCTCTGATGAGACAGATTTTAGCTTATGCAGGAAAAGACAACCCCTGCTGCCCTTGCTTGGAAGGAGAAACACACTCCTTCCAGGAGAGGTTAGAGGGAGAATCAAGGATGAAGGACGGAGCAAGGAGCCTTTGATATCACAGCCTCAGCTCTCATTGCAGGCCTAGCTTTGCCCAGCGTGATGTGAATATGGAGATGGGGGGGGGTTCTCCTTGTTATTTTAACAACATTCTCTTCACAGTAATAAGAAATCAATCGCATTTTCCTTTATTTACATAATGAAAAATGTGGAGGGTTTGCTGATCTGATTTTCACAAATATTTTCCTTGAGTTTGGCCGACAGAACCAAGCTTTAACAAAAGTTTTGCTTTCGCTGGTGTGTGGGGAGGGGCAGGAAAGAAGCCACACTAATTAAAGGGAACAAAACTTGCACTTCCAGTTCCTTCCTCAGGCCTCTCTGGCATTCCTGAGTTCTCCCAGGCCTGCAGCCACGAGAGAAAAGCAAACTGAACCTTTCAGCTTCCAAACTTCTGCACTGGGCGGTCTTAAACGTCACGGGTTCATACGCAAGGGCACATGAAGACATCGTTTCAAGCCAGCAGCTGAGCAGTCATGGAAACATTGCAATATCTAAAGTGATGAACGGAAGGGGAGGGAGGAGCAAGCAGGACTGAAGGCAGGAGAGAAAGAAGGGTAGGGAAAGGGAAAGAGAGAATGGCAGGCAAATGCACAGGGTGCAAAGATTGCTCTTAACTCATAAGGAGTTGCTAGAGAATTCTTCAAACTCTGTGAGTCGATAAGCACACACAGTTATTAAGTCCATATAACTCAGCTCGAATTCCCAATCATGAATATGGAAAGTAAATAGAGCCACATAAAGTTTTAATTTCAAGTTCGGAGTTTAACGGCAATCTCCGCATCCCCTGCATTTACATCTTTTCAAATTGAATATAACAAAATATTTATTCAGATTATTTTTTATTCAGCCATCACTGAACAAAAATATGATTTTCTTCCTTCACCAGAGATTGCTCAGTGACTCTAATAAGATCAATCAGCTCCACCAGCAGCATAACTCAAGTCCATCAGAATATTTCCCAGAGGGAGGAGAGCTGATTTGTCCCCATCCAAACAGACAGACAGACAAGTTGCTGAATGAAGGGAGCAATATCAGAGCATTTCCATGACCTAGCTAGGAGAAAGGAATAATCACACACACACACACACACACACACACACACCTTTCCTCCTCATCCCTATCTGCCGTGTCAATCATAGTGAGAAGACACTAGGACCTTGTTGAGAGACTCAAAACCTTGAAAGGAACCAGGCTTTAAAATGTGTAAGTGGCTTTCTAATCATCAGTTACTTTGCAAGTCACTTTAGTACCTTAAGAACTCCTGAGGCTGGGGATGTAACTCAGTTGGTAGAGTCCTTGGATAGCATTCAGGAGGTACTAGTGTTGACCATCAGTAGCCCATAAATAGAGTAGTGGCCTGTAGGCTTGTAATACAAACACCCAGAGGTGGAAACAGGAAGAGCAATAGTTCACGGTCATCATTGGCCTCCACCAGTTCCTCGCCAACCTGGGCTACATGAGGCCCTGGTTCCAAGTAGCAGTGGCATTTTGAGGCTTGTTTCAGCTCCCTGCAGTGTACTGTTGCTGCTGCCTTCTGGGCTCCTTCCTTCTACCTCTCCTCTCTCTCCTCTGTTCTATTTGTGCCCCCTCTGTCATAGACGTATACAACACACATATACAAGTAGCACACACACACTACACATACACATGCACACCACACCCACATGCACATATACATACACAAACCACACATACACAGATATACAAATTTATAACATTAGGGATGTATGGAAAATTTGTTTTTCTCTAAAGCTGTCTTCTCACCACACTGAGGAGACGCACATCCTAAACCCACAAATAAACAATTATTTCCTGTCTTAAGAAGCTGAAAGAATGAAGTATGAATACAGTGTCTTCCATAATTCCATAACAAGAAACACATAAGCAGAACACGATCTCCCCATCACTTCCTCATGTCCAAAACAGAAGTGAAAACTATGGCACTCATGAAAAACCCTTAACATGCAAGAGTTCCAGTTTCAAAATTGCTCCTAATAAATAACACATAAAATGCTAATCTCATCTCTTCATCTAAGACATGCAATAGGTCTTAAGGCAGTTCAGTTTCAAACATTTCTCTCCCTTAGGCTAGCTCTCAGGGTCAGTTCAGAACTCACACAACTGGTTTCTCCAGCAAGCTATAAACCTTTAGGCCGTATTGACCAGGTAAGAAGAAATGAGCTGACTTTTTCTTCACTTTGAATTGTCTGAAAACGTCGTTTTTTCTGAAGCCCTGCCATGTCTGGATCGAACACTCTGAGGACAAGTATGCCCATGGGTTACTGCACCTGCATGCACGCACGCACGCGCATGCACGCACACACACACACACACACACACACACACACACACACACGAGCCTCATCAGTCTAGTCTGCTTTCATGGGAGCGCACATTTCATGGGAGTACCCATGTGCAGTTCAGAAGGACAGCAAGTAGCTGTTTCGTCAATAAATGTTGGTGATGCTTATCTTCCTATTTCTCTGGAATCTGGCATGAGAGACTTTAATGATGACCTACTAAGATAAATGTCTAAGTGACAAGTACCACAGACAAAACACACAATCTGCCTGGAAAGAGCTGAAGATGAAAAACAGGAGCCACTTCCCTCTCGGCGGTTTCTCGTTTTTCACGTTGAACGCTTCAGCTTGATTCGCTCTTCTGTTAGTTCTCTTTCGTTGGAGTAAACAGTTCTGTGCGTTATGGTGAGTGAAAGGAGAACCGATTCAAGATTTGTTACTGGTATGTGTCAGAACACCCAATATCGGCTTCTTTAAAGTTTAAAAAGAAAGACATAGGAAGAAATGTCTTATTCTCTCTCTCTCTCTCTCTCTCTCTCTCTCTCTCTCTCTCTCTCTCTCTCTCTCTTTCTGTGTTCCACTTTAATTGCTTAGAACAATGAATATCTCTATAAAACAATTCCCATTTCCACCCTGCCTTCTCTATCCTTTGTCTGCCCTCTTTCATGTATCCCAATCATGTATCTTCTGATCTGATCAAATCAGATCAAGAATATGGCTCAATGCATTTCTGTCTCAGCACCAACACTAGGTTTAATGCTGTCAGGTGTGTTCTAGGAAAGTCAAACGGTCATCCACATTAGGCAGGTAAACAGAAAAACTAAAGTAAAATGTACCCCAAAGCACAATGACTCAAAGATGAGAAATACATTTCTCTTACAAGGAACAGTCCAACTGGAGACTCAGAGGCGTGTGTGCGTGTGTGTGTGTGAGTGTGTGTGTGCGTGCGTGCGTATGTGTGTGTTGGAGGGAAGAAGGGAAGGATCTCCTTCTTCTGTACTCTGACATTTGGAAATGCGATTCAGAACAAGGGCACTGTGTCCATCATGTGACTTCCAAGATGCTTCTCACTGTCACAATTGCTGCTCCTGGGAAGGCAGAGACAATAAGGAACTTGAGCATTTTCAGGACATGACTTGAATAACATCCATCACCTTTGCTCACGCTTCATCAGACATAGCATAGTCCTATGACACAGCTTGCTGGGAAGGGAACAGGAAAATCCAGCCTCTAGCTAGGTGAATGTTTCTGCTGTGATGATCTCCTATGGAAGAAGTAAAACACTGATTTTAGTGGCCAGCTGGCAACCCTTGCCACATTCCTTATACATTCTCAAGGTCCTAACAATAATACATGAAGCACCATTAATAAAAACTCAGTGATACAAACCACAATCCCAGAGAACTTAGACAACAATGCGGACACTAAGAGAGACATACATAGATCTAATCTACAAGGGAAGTAGAAAAAGACAAGATCTCCTGAGTAAATTGGGTGCATGGGGACCTTGGGGGAGGGTTGAAAGGGAGGGGAGAGGCAGGGCGGGGAGTAGAGAAAAATGTAGAGCTCAATAAAAATTTAAAAAAAAAACCTCAGAGACAGATATTGGGGTTCAAACTGAAAACCAGAAATGCAAAGCAGCCAGCCACTGGCTCTTACCTCAACCTCAATACGAAAATGGTGATCCTGCCTCCAAGAAACCTCAGAAAGAGACTGAGCCTGAGAGCTGTCTCCTCCCATCTTATATTCCTCTCGAGGGCTGGGATTAAGGGCATGCACCACTACCACCTGGCTACTGGGATTAAAGGTGAGTGTTATTGTGGCTAGTGGGATAAAGGTGTGTGTCCTTGCTGCCTGATCTGTAAGGCTGACCAGTATGGCTGTTTTAATTATCTAATCTTCAGGCAAGCTTTATTTATTAAAATACAAATGAAATGCCACCACAAACACATTTCTTGCCTTAAGAACATGAAGGCGAGAGGAAGGCCCAAATCTCTGCAAAACTACCTGTCCCTATGGCTAATCATCTGCAATGAAAACACACTGGAAAACTGCTTGAGGAAGAGTTTGGGGGTTGCCTAATGAACTACTCTAAACAGTTCACAGAAGCACTGTGAGACTAAAATGAGAAAATTCGTATAAAAGATGCTAAGAACATTGAAAAGCATAAAGTGTTTCTGCAGTAGTAGGAAATGAATTAAAATACTCCTTCATTGTTCAAATTTGAAGAAGCAGTTCAGACATGGGAAGCCAAGCTTGAAACTCCCACAGTCAAATAAGACATGGTGCTAATGGTTGAACCAAGAAATCAGTGAGCTCCAAACAGAGAATATACACAAGGAAAAATAGAATACATGTCACAGTGAAGCTGATGCTCCATTTTTAAAATAAATCACCCCAGTGAAGGGAGGACCAGCAATATGGACAGCACATGTACCAAGACCATTCGGATCAAAGAACAGCCAGATGAATGGCCATTCTACCACCAGCTCAGAGATGTGGACCATGAAACTTGAAGGCACAATGCAACTAGAGAGCCATCTTCTGTGAATGAACCCTTGATGCAGAGATCCCAGAGAAGAATGAAATCTTGCATTAGAACACAGCCAGTGAGAGGGAGCTTGACAAAGAGGCAGACGTAGACTTCTTTACTGAGAACTGAGAACAGTACGGGTCATAGCAGAAACTAAGTTTTGTAGACACAGTTTTTAAAGGTCATTAAAGGAGAAGTAAAGAACCTTCTCCCATCGTGGATAACAACAACCCTGATCAATGCCTTGACATGTCACAGAAGGAGGTCAGCTAAGCTAGGAAATGGAAGTTGCCTGACCCATTGACCTTCTTTGGCATCAGAGAATCAACATCAGCCATTGAATGTCAGATCAATTCTCAATGATTTAAACATTCTACCCAAAAGTCTCTAGCTTCCAGGAAGCTTTGATGAAAAAATAAAAAGTTTGAACATTATCATTTTTCAAGAGTCCAAGGAATCGCTATTTTGACTTAATTCATCTTCAAATTGTTTTAAATATTTTTATGACTTCTTTGAGAATTGCGCATAATATATTTTGAACATTTCCCCATCCTCATCCTCAATATTCAACACTCACATCTCAATTGGTTTCCAGGGCTGATAAAGCAGTACCTGTTTTCTTTTTTTTAAACCTTTATTATAATTTTCAGTATATATTTCTATCTATGTTGATATTAATGAAATGAACTTTCTGGTATTCATTTTATCTTAATGTATTTGTATGTATTGTGTGCGTCAATGTAAGCATATGTGTGTGTGTGTGTGTGTGTGTGTGTGTGTGTGTGTGTGTGTGTCTAGCCTGTGGGGGCTGAAGCTGATGTCAGGAGTCTTCCTTGGTTGCTTTCCACGTTATTCATTGAGGAAGGCAATCTTAACTGAACCCAGAGCGTGCTGATCAAGCTAGTCTGGCTCACTACTTTGCTTCTAGCCCCCTGTCTTTTTCTTTCTGAGGCTGGGATGGAGGCAGGTGAGTGGCTGCACACCCACTGTTTACATGGATTCTGTGTATTTAAATTTCAGGCTTCAAGCGTTTGTGGCAGGTACCTTAACCACTGAGCCACCTCCCAGCTTCTGGAAGTCTTACTATACAGGGAACCATAAGGTGTTTTCTGATATAGTCATCCCTGGAATTACCACTATATTACAATTATGTGTGAAAAGGCATTTCTTTCTTTAGGTCAAAGAAGGCCATGTTTAATTGCTCTTCTATGCCAATCTGATGCGGAACATTTGGTTAAGTAGTAATAAATAATATCTTCTCTGAAGAAGACAGGATCAAGAATAGGGAAGATGAAATGGGAATCCATCCATATACCTATCAAAACTTTATAGAGAATCTCATAGATTTCCTCCTGGGAGAAAAAAAATGAGCTAAGTTCATTGATTCTACACAAGGAGAATTAAGTGCAGTTTCCAAGTGAAGGCATTGGAGTCTGGAGGAGACCTCTGCCACACCCCGAGGACCCTCTGTGTCATGCCTCTGTCTAGCACTGCTGCATAAACCTGCATTTATCAGGGATAATCTGTAACTCGTTTCTTTATATCTCAGAGATCACCAATTGATTCTAGTGTCCAAAGACCGACACGTCATTCCTGTGGGCACAATACATGTTATTTTAATGACTGGTTGAAAGATTAAATGGGCCAACAATTGCTGTCCCTAGATACCAACAAATTTCAAATTGGTATCTGCTACTTGATGGTGTCACTTGTATTAGGTGTGACAGGTTGTAATCTAAACTAACACCTAATTTAGATACTAGCTCAGTCTCAGAGCTGCTGTAAAGAAGAAGGGAGAAGATTAAAGCTCCTTGCAGCACTGGCCTCCCACCCCCATTGTACCTGCTGTACAATTATTGCTGTCTTGCCTGCCAAAGTTCCATTAAGGGCTCCTGGCTCTTGCGTGGATACTCTACTAAATTTAATCCCCCAAAATGACTTATTCTTGCCAGCTGGGCACATCCAACCAAAGAAATAATATCAAGCAGATATAAAGGATCTGTTTTATCTAAACATATGGCAGAAGCAAATGAAAAGAGGGGCCTTTTCCTCGTGTGATTTTGCACACACACACATGCATGCACGCACACACACACACACACATAATGTTTTGCTGTCAATTCAAATATTCATGCCAAAACAGACGATATTTCCAATAGGTAACTACAGAGAATCTGGTAGCTGTTTCTAAGACAAGGTTTGGCTTTAAAGCTAAGCTGGGGTTGTGGCTAAGTCCCAGTCTGGGAGGACATGTTGTAGTGAAGTCATCAAAGGGGACAGAATGCACTCTGCTCTTTTATTAATCATGGATGACCTAGACCAGCTTGGTGACAGGAAGAGGTTCATGACTGTCCTTCCCCATGCTCACACTCAGAAGCTTCCAGCAGGATCCTTGAACCCAGCTTTAGGGCTTCAGTACAGAAACATTCACGAACTGAATTATTTCATGCTGGCTCTCTGGACGGTGTTTAGCTGTTTTCCCACTGCTTTAAATACAAATTTCTTAAAAATCAATAAAATTTTAAAATCCTAATCGTTGCCTCAAATGCAGCCACTTCATTGGATACCAGCGCCATCCCCCACCTCTGGAACTTTATTTCTTTCCCAAGAGCTAAAGATTTGCATTGTACTGTAGTTCTCTGTGGAAGATCCTTGCTGGCAAAACCCAAGGCTTTGTTTTCCCCCATCCAGCATAATCACACAATAAGGGCTGGTTTCGCAAGGATAGTCATGCCCTGTTTCGTGACCTTTGACCACCCCCAGGGGAACATAAGGTTAATGTGACCATACTCTGATTTGTACACCAGAAGGCCTGAACTCAAGACCAGACAAAGTAGATGGGATCTAGTGGATGAACATAGTTCCCTGGGTAAAGACAATAACTAGATGATTTTGCCCAGCAAAACCCCCAATTAGCAGTTATTTACAGCCCACTGGCCAGCAACTTCAATTACCTGGTCAGACACATTCATATTACCTCAGCGTCTTGCTCAAATATCAATCACCTGCCGTAGGCTGACACTCAGAGAAGCAAGTGGGACAGAGGAGTTCAGAGAGAGAACGCGGGTGTGGGTTAACATTTGCGCTGCAGTGGAAGCTGGACAGAGCTGTTAGCAACTCTCCCAGGCACCAGGGTGCCCTCCTTTCAGGGCGCTGCAGAGGGGCCTCCAGCCAGACAGCCTTCTAGCTCCCTGCCCTTACCCTCCCGCTGTTTCTGCATTATGGTCCCGTACAACATCACACAGTTCCATTCTCCCTTATTTCTTGGGAACCCTTCACCAGCCCTCACACCAAACTTGCCTCCTTTCTAAGCTGACTGTTTGCCAGGCTTACAACGACACTAGGGGAGTCTCTTTGCTGGAGAAAAAGGAGGGCAGGCTATTGGAAGGAAGCTCTCCTCGACAGATGGGAAGGAGAGCGTTGTGACTAACTGGAGGCAATAAAGGTGTTAGCAAATAGCAAGAGGGGAGAGCGGGCCCCGCAGAATGTGAGCTGTCCTACGTGCTGCGTGCTGTACCAGGGCCAGCGAGCTGCCTGGCTAAGCCTCTGTATTAACAGCATGTGGCTGTGGCAGATTCACAGCCTACCCGTGCTTTTGTCGGTATCACATGATTTGGCTGAGTCTCTGCCCAGCCAAGGAGGTTAATGGCTCTTTGTCATCTCTTCCTCCTGGTCTTGCCTTGTGCCCCACTCCCTTGTTCTTCTCCTCCTTGTCCCTACTCCATCTGTGTTATAGCCCTCATTCTTTATTTTTAAGATTAATGTTTATGTTTAATGTGTGTGTATGTGTGTGCGTGTGTGTGTGCGTGTGTGTGTGTGTGTGTGTGTGTGTGTGTGTGTGAAGGTTTGTGATGTGTGGGGACACAGTGTAGAACAGAAGAAGCCATTGGACCTTCTAAAGCTAGAGTTACAGTTGTTGTGAGCCACCTGATGTGTGTGCTAGGAGCTGATCTCTGGTCCAGGAATATGTTTAGTCACTGAGCAATCTCTCCAGGCCTTGGATTTTCTTAAAGGGGAGCCCTATCCTGAAGGTCAAGCCCGCGCACAGTATCCAATGACTCTAAAATCAGAGTCATCGACCCGTAGCCTACCTGGGAAGAAAACTCACTTATTGCCTACAGCTGTGTGCCTGATGTTTCAATGGAGATTAGAGCGACGAGAACGCTCAAGCAAAAACCAAACAGGTGAGTCCAAGGCCACCAGAAGGCAAAAACACCACCCAAACCAGAAATATCACAATAAGGCCTTTGACTGCTCATATTTTGAATTCTCTCTCGCAACTAAGCAAATCACTATTTTAAAAAGTTAGGAAAGTTCCTACGGTTATGCAACCAACATGAGTAAGGGGGTCACTTGTCAGTCAAATTTCCTGCTCACCCCCTTGTGAATTTCAATATGAAAAAACAGAAGTCACCCCCACCCCAGGCCACTTGCCCCCATTTGACACACAAAGCCAAATGACCACAGTTGCTTCTGTCTTCCTGGGACTCCTGACCTAAAGGAAGTCACTCAACCTACTGGTTTTCAAGTGTCTTCCAGCTGAGGAAGCTGGGCAGGTAATCTAAGGTCTAGTTCTGCAATCCAACGACCCTTGAATCTTAACTCTTTCATCAGAATGCCTATCATTTCTAAGTAAATACTGTTCACAGCCCTTTCTGCTAAAATAGGTTAAGTAAATAAAGGGAAGATCAGGTTATGTTGTGGGCCTCGATTATAGCTTGGTAACCAGGGATGAAAGACCTTGATAACAATAAGCAAGTTTCCAGGGTCTACCATTTACAATTTCAATGCTTTACCAGGGAGGTTAAAAGTTCAAAGTTGAGTCACAGTCTGAGGTGGCCCTGCTCTTCCTTTTTAATTATCTGAGGTCAGGAAGTTAATAATACCAGAAATCCCCAATGGAGACCTCCTGTGCACTCTGTGAACTTTACACTCGCCTCTCTCTCTCTCTCTTTTTTTTAAATGGGTAAAAAGTTCAGTAGAAGCAGAGCGGACTTTTCCTCTCAGCCTCCACCCATTCATCCCCTAAGGTCAAAAGTTCAACTGTAAAACAGAAAGCCTTGTTCTCGGATCCACATTTAAACAGATCACTTATTAAAAGGTAAACATTCTCAAAGCGAGCCAAAGTCCAAAATGAATCTGTTCAATAAAAATGAAAATATTGTAATAAAATGTGTCTTTGATCTTTATCACTTGCCTTGGAATTGAACATCAGACTTCATTTTTTAATTATTATTATTTTTTTAATCTTGGAGAAAGAGCATTCTCATGAGCTCTCTGCTCGCCCACTTCTTTCCTGAGAATGGCCTATCTAGAAAAGATAAAACTCAGGCATTTTCAAGTAGTTATTTTTACTCTCTTATCTTAAGACAACAGATTCTATACCTTTTTTGTTTGTTTTGTTGCTTCCAAGGGAGTTTAAGAAGCACAGTGTTTAAGTCAAAGAAGTGTCAGTACTGTGGACTAGAGATGTGTTTGCTGAAGATGGTGGAGAAAGGGGGGACAATAAAGAGACGGGAGCATGAACCTACTGAAGCCTGTGGGAATAAGAGACAGGTCAGATCTGTCATCATAAACATGCTGCAGCTCAGACACGAAGCCAAAGGACAGACACGGAGCTGGAACAGGCACTTAGCAGTGGCAAGGCTCACCCTGACTCAAAACTTTCCAGTTGAACATCCTACAAAGCCAACCATGGAATGCCCCCTTCTAGAAAAGCAAACAAGATAGCGTCCATTGTTTTCAGAACATGTCACTCATTTTTCTAAAAGATCTTCCTATGCATCACCCCCACTTGGTGTTAGTGAGTCGACAGGGTCTCATTGTACAACCCAGGCTTGCCTCCAATTTGCAATTCTCCTGCCTCAACTTTCCAAGTTGATGGAATGAGAGGTGTTTTGTAGGAAGATTTTGTAGAAAGAAAGAACTTTTGTAGAAAGGCTTTTACCACCACTTATTAATTACATGAGAACAATGTCACTTCCTACTTCGATCATTTTGGTAAACCTCAATAAATACCCTAACTTACAGAAGATGACAGGACTTAGGAAATATGTAAATAAAAATATGTAGTAAATACATTCATAATAAATATTTTTTGAGCAGGACAGCTTATAGAACTTGCTGGTAACTTTCAGCACAAAAAAAAACAAAACTAGACGGAGTTCTAAAGAAGCTCTGCCTGAGACGGATTCCCACCATGAGCAATGTGTTTAGTGTCCTCGGGGACTCCTGGATGCAGCTGGATGACCCAGACCAGGAGTGACCCAGCCAGGAAGGAAGTGTGGGGACAACATGGGTTACTTCCTCCTGCTAGGGCTCTCTTCTCAGCAGCTGTGAGGAAGACTGGAAATTCCTCGTGAGTCAATCTGTGACTTCAAAGCATGGGCTAAAACTTGAGAGGCATGATCTTATTGATTCGGATGGTGACCAAAAAGGAAGTCACTCTGTTTAGGAGGGCATTTAGGAAAAACTACGTCTTAAAGGAGTCATTAAAAAAAAAAATGACAGGGATCTGGGCTCTGAGAAGACTTGTAGGCTGGTATTACAGGAGCAACTCTGGTTTCAGTTCTACCGGAGAAGCTGTTCATTATTATTTCTGTTTCTTCTTCTTAAATTTTGTCACTAACTTTTATTTGAGCTAGCTGTATCCAGCCTTAATTCTCTGCTTCAAAAAAGGAGTTTTCTTCTCGCTAGTTTTTGTTTAAAGAACTAATTATGTAGCAAGGTTCACGTTGTCCTCTAAACTTGCTACCCTGTCATTTTTAGATAGCAATAGAGTTTGATTCACTCACAGTTAACTACACAGCCTGATGCAGATGGTGTAATGGATATCACGGGTGTCTGCCTAGTTCTTGGGTGCCTCTACACCTTACACATTCTGATGCCTCTACCTCGTGACATCCTTTTGTTCCTCAGCCTCCACATCACTCTTGCCTCAAACAGTTCCTCTTCTCTGTTCCCCTCTTTCTCTCTTCGTAAATACCTCTTTCAGGAACTGAGTAACAAGCTCTATCATGGTAACTACCCTGCCATGTTTAGCTCACTTCTCTGCCTCTGAAAGCAACACATGGTCAAAAGGGAAAGCTGGCGTGCGATCCGTTGGAAGGTCCTTCCTTCACAAACAGTGGAGCTTAAAAGGCCTAAACGCAATGCATACTTTCAGATAGCAAACCAAAAATACGCAAGGCAAAGAGCTTTCTCTCGCCCAATCATGTCACCACATGGGGCATAAGTTCTCCTTAAAACCCAAATCTGTGGGGCGGTATTTGCTCATCTTTTCCCAGTTTGGATTTCAGTTGAAATTTTTTTTTGAAAAATTTTGATTTAAATCACAGCTAGATTTAAAAAGAATCTTGGGGACTATCTCATCCCCATTTCCAGAAAACATGTGCATGGTCTACAACAAGCCAGTTGATGGTCTCTGTCCCTAATGTCCCTGATGTCCTCTTTTCCTCCCCGGCTATTGCTCCCAGAAGGCCTGCACTGGGGCCTCTCTGTGAGGAGTCTATCAGGCACCCTTCCATCTGCGTAGCTCTCTGGAGCTAGCCCACTGGTGTCCTTTTAAAGGGAGGTGAGTAGGAGGAGAGGATGGGAGCTACGAAGGAAGGCAGAAAGCCCTCCTGCTTCTGACGTGCACCTTGGTGCCAGTGGGCTGCTGTGCTCTAACCTGGTGCTGCCAAATTTAGCTTTAAAATCAGGTCTGCATTCCAAATCTGTCCTCACCTCTCACCGCCTCGGACTTTCAGCGAAACATAAAACTTTTCTGAACCTGAACTTCACCTTCTCTCTCTCTCTCTCTCTCTCTCTCTCTCTGTGTGTGTGTGGGGGGGGGGGTCGGGGTCTCAGTACAGGACTCAGTGGAGGACAGTGTCATTCCAGTCCATCAGGGCCTGGCCACTGTTAGGTGCTAGGAAGGAATCAGCCCGACAGTGCTGGTGTTTCCGTCTTCACCCTCCCTCCGCACCTTGGTTATTTGCAGATTCCTGCGGTCTCATCATCTCTGCCCTAAGCCGTGTCTCGCCTGTGGCACACCAGTACACTGTCCTCCCCACACTCTGTTTCCTACTCCCCCTTCTGAAGGCAGTGTGTAGAATATGCTTCCTTTCTCCTCCTCACCCAAGATAATCTGCTTACAAACTAATACAAAGAGTACCTCACGTGTCCCAGCTTGAATCCCACGGGAAGGTAGGCTAGGACATTCCACTTGGTTTGCTAGTACAGTTAGTCTACACTTCTGAGACAATGGGACTTTTCTTGCCAAGTTTCACTGAAGGGAAAAAACAAATACATGTTTGAGGGGCAAGAGTTTCACCCCAAAGAGGTCTTCTTGGAGAGTTGTCTAGTCACACGGCTACCCAAAGATGGGATTTCCAACCTTCACAGTGCCCCAGGATCAGGCTGATTACAAGATGAAAGGAAGCAAGGCCCTGAATAATCTTGTGCTTATCCACCCGGTAACTCTGATATGCCTACACGGTCTGAGCACATATATAATTTCTGAGCATTGCAAAAAAGAACACAGACTCTAACGACATTTAGACATCAATGCAAGCCTGAAATACAATGTTTAATTAAAATATTAATGCTGGTTAAATGCCCACAAACAGGGTGTGAAAGCAAATATCCTTGATTCTAAATATAAAGGTTTCAAAATTGGCATTGCAAAATCTTTTAAAGTCTCTGCCTCAACCAAATGTTAAAGAGTTGTGGTTGCTTTTATGAACTAAATTTGGGCTGTCCTCCCCCCAGTTCACATATCAAAGCCCTACCTCCCAGTGGGATGGTATTAGGAGGTGGGGATTTATGAAGTTTGTCTAAAGTTCTTCTTTGCTTTTATGAGACAAGAGACTGACTAATTTATAAAGAACATAGGTTAGTTAAGTTCATGGTTCTAGAGCAATGGTTCTCAACTTGTGGGTTGCAACCCCTTTGGGAGTTTGCCTATCAGACATTCCAAACATCAGTTATTTACACAGAAACTACAGTTACTAAGGAGCAACGAAATAATTTTATGCTTGAGGGTCAGCACCATATGAGGAACGGCATTAAAGGGTCTGCAGCATTACGAAGGCTGAGAACCACTCACTGTTCTAGAGGCTGGCAAGTCACCAGACTAAGTGACCAGCCTCCCATAACACATCTTGTGTTATGATGATAGACCACCCTATAGCTCATCGGTACAGAGGGGGTGCTGAAGTCAGTCCCTGTAAACACACCACCCCTGAGATAAAGGCATTCCTCCATTCTAAAACCAGAGCCCACCTCTGAAGTTTCCATTTCTCTACATTGTTGCTTTCTAATTGAGTTTCCCACATAAGCAAATCAAAGCAGAGCAGGTTCAATGTACAGCCATGACCTTTCTTACAGGGTGATGAAGGGCACCAGTTTCCTTTCTCTGCCATGCGAAAATCCAGCCATCTGTGAGCCAGGAAGAAAACCCTTACCAAGAACCAAGCTCACACAATAGTCCAGGACTCTTCCAGGTCTAGAACAGTAACTGGGAGAAATCGATGCCTGTTGTCGAAGCCACCGGTCTATGGTCTTTTATTACAGAAACCCAAAGGGACTAATGTAATCACCCTCTTGTTACAAGCCACGGAAACAGAGACTAGCTCAAAGTAGAGAAACTCTGTGCTTAATGTTGATAACAGCTTAGATAAAGCATCCCTCAGGTAGTATTTTAAACTGCCGATGGATACAAACTAGTCCACCCATCAAGTAAATGCAGTTGTTCGTACTAGACAATGAAGTGCTACATAGAAAGAGCTGACACTGCTCCAAGTGTTCATGGCATTTTAGCTGTAGCCACAAGGTGGAGAGTTTACTAGCTCAGCTTTGAAGCCAGACTAGACAGACCCCACACGGTCCAGGTTATCTCTAATCACAGGATTGCTCACATTTTGCCAGGAGGCCAGCCAGACACTGAAGTGAATTTAGAGATTAGCCTAAACTTGCAGCCTAAAATTTGTATTTTTGTAATCTATATTGAATTATGCATATTTAATTATATATCTATATACTTGCTTGGTTATATAATTGGTTATGTATTTTATTTGTGTCTGCATGCACATGCTTGCCTTTTGTTTTGTGTTTTGTGTATGTGTGTGTGTGTGCGCACATGCGTGTGTGTGCATGCGTGTGTCTGTGTGTACATGTGTGTGTGTGTGTCTGTGTGTGTGTGTGTGTGTGTCTGTGTGATGTCTAAATCTATGGATTAGCTTCACAATTGTCCCAGAGAGGGTAAGTCCTAGGACTCAGGTGAATTTATCTGGGTCAGTTACAGACTCTCTTCTCCTGCTGGAAAAAGACCAATCTTCAAGATTGAGGACACAGGGCTCCATGTAAGCAGAGATCTCATGCCAAGGAAGCATGGGTTAAAAATAGATGCAGGTGAGTACATATGACTCCTTTCCATGAGCTTTCAGACCTCCAGGGGGCAAATCTCTTGCTTTGCTGCCAATATTCTCTGTGTCTTATCAGAAAGAGTTAGGAGTACACAATCTCCATGGAGCAGACCGAGTAACTATTTAGGCATATTTTTTTCAGTGATTTTTTTTTTAAGTGATGAAACTATTAGGACTGTTTTATAGAACCTTAGAAAGCTGCCATCGGTGCCGTAAGGCATGTCTTCCCTAGGAGCTGTGTTTGCCATGTCTTCTGAGTCTAATCTTCCCCTAAAGGTACTTAGATCTCAGCTCATGTTGATACGTGGTAAGATGCATCTAAGCTCTGTTAACATTTGCTTAAAGTCTCTTTCCTTTCTCATCATGACATTGCCGGGTGCCCCACTGAAGATGTCAGCTTTGTGACAGGTGGTGCTGTGCATTGTGACTAATCTACCATCCACTGACTCAAAAGTAATCACAGAGTTGGAGCAGTTGTTTCGCATGCATAGTGGGTCAGGTGCCTTCCAAGCATGTTTTGCTTATTAATCACTAATGTCCAGCACATGTGAATTCTCATAATAGTCTTGAAGAATAGTTTTGTTTTTCCCATTCTACAAATAAGGGATCTAAAACAACTCAGTCAGCAATGTTCCTCTAGAAAGCAATCATGGTCTAGGACCAGGATACAAAACACAGCAGAGGCAGCACTCCCGTTTAACCAATTCTATCTGTAAAACAAGTACTGAAAGGCTGTGAAGAGAAAATTTACTGTCATTAGACATTAGGACCTTAGTGAACTTTAAATAGCCTCCAGTGATTCTTGAGTCAAATATCAGTCTAACAAATTAGCAGGTTGTTCTTTAAAAATTTTTAGGTGGTGCACACGCGAGAGAGAACTGACCATTGTTGTAGGATATTTGCTCACACTGTGTGAATATGTCTCTCTTCTTCATTCCCTGCCTAAGGTAACTTCTGATAGGTTTAATAAAGAGCTGAACAGGCAGTAGCTAGGCAGGGAGGGTAGGTGGGACTTCCGGGCAGAGATAGGAACTCTGGGAAAAATTTGTGATGGGAGATTCTCCAACCAGACACAGAGGAAGTTGGACATACAGTAGTGAGGAGAGATAATGCACGAAGTGACAGAACATAGATTAACATAAATGGGTTAGCTTAAGTTTTAGGAGCTAGTTGGGAACAAGCCTAAGGAGAGACCAAGCTTTCGTAATTAATAAAACATCTCTGTGTCATTATTCAGAAGCTGACAGTCCAAAAAACAATCTGACTATAGACCTTCTCAAAGAAAGTAGTGTAAATGGACAAAGTAAATACAGATCACGGCCACTCCTAGAAGAAGAAACATGAAGGAGGCATGGGGTGAAAGAGCAGACATCTAAATAGAAAGCCAGTTTGGCCCAAGAATAAACTCATTTGCCTGTAATCTGTTGGCTGTATTTGTGGATAGCCAGGAGGGAGTAAGAAATCCAGAGGGACAAATGCTCAGAGAGGGTTTTGTTTGGCTGTTTGGCAGAACTTCACTCTAGGAAGTGATGGGGAAATTCTAGTTTCTGAGAACACTTGTCATAAGAAAGCCTGAAATTAGACTTTCAGCGAAGAAGACATTGCTGCAATAGCAGAGAGCCAAGCGCAACAAGGCTCTGAGCCAGATGGCCTTTTTCTGCGTGTTCTGAAGATGTGGAATGGCAGGGATTAATGAGAACATATACCACCTCTGCAAAATAGCAGCTACCTGTGAAGATGGGTTTCTGAGACCGTCTATACTCTATGAGCTTTATTTAAACTATTTTTGTTGTTATTATAACTCATTCTTAAGAAAACCAATAGAAATGCCAAGAATTAAGCCACGCAAATTTTATCTTGGTGCCAGGATACTGTGGAATAGGAAATACTTGGGGGGGTGAGATAGATAGATAGATAGATAGATAGATAGATAGATAGATAGATAGATAGATAGATAGATAGAGAGATAGAGAGAACGAATTAGACTAGTACTAAATACAGTCTGGAGTTTGAAACTTTACAGGCTTCATCAACTCTGTAGGGATGGAATTTAAACCTCTCCATCCTTAAGTGATAATAACAGGAACACCTCACCATCATGAATCTTCCTTTTGCAAAAGATTTGAGAATGAAGAACCAGATGGTATTTTGAATCTAACACTATCTAAAGAAATTTGAATCATGGAGAGTATGCATTTAAGCAAATGAGAAGAGATTAGCTACAGTTTCACTGGAATCCTGTGTTGGGGTGAAAACATAATTTCGTCTGCATTTTTTAAATAGTTAGGAAATGCATGTGGACCACAGCAATTACTTCTCATGTGACTGATGCCTTATGGGGACAAGAACCACTGATCCTGTGACAACTGGCAGCATTCTATTGAGCACTTACTGCATGAGGCGCTCTGTTCAGGGTCTACACTCATTATTTCATCATGCTTCACTTGTGAGGGAAGGCCTGCTAACACCTGCTAACTTAGAAAGAAACATGTCCTAAGGTGTATGACAGAGTACCAACCGAGGTCAGAGTTCAGCTGAGTTCCAAAGAAAACTTGTACAAAACGTTTTGAATAAAATGTGGTCTCCATTAAGATAGAATGGAAACCAGGAGGGATGCAAAGAGAACCTTTCAAATCAGTCTCTGGGTCAACCAAGAGCTTTTATGCTGTCCCCAAACCCACTAGTCATGGCAGCATCGGTTCCAACCTCCACCAGGAAATGGAAAGTTCTTTCTCTTTCTAGTTGGCTCCCTATCATCTCTTTGTCTTTTTGTTTTCCTATTTCTTCTCCTCTGTGGCTTTTCCAAGCGTCCTCCCCTTTGCTGTCCGCATGGGATTTTAGATACCTATGGGTTTAAAGTGCCAGCGCAAACTTTGTGTGAAACTCCCAGACCTCGTTCTAGAAACTCCTTTTGCTCAACCAGTGCTGACAGAACAATCTGGATCCCATAAATATCAGAGCTGCTGCAATCAGAGTTCAACAAAAGACTCTGTCCAGGGAAAACACTACAGAGCTCTTCACACAATAGGCGAAGCGCTTTCTGTTCAGTGAAGGTTTGCTGATTGAATTCTCAACATATGGTACACCGTGAACCACAGATCAACATCCAAATTACAATATTCTTGTGTCACGAAAGAAAGAAAACACGTCATGTGCCAGATGTTGCTGTACTCATGTAAAACCCCCAGAAGAGAGAAAAATCAAAGATCCCCAACCGCAGATGGTACGCACACCTCAGCCTTGTTCACTGCTCCTTCTCAACTGCATGCTTTCTCCTTTACAAAGTTAGAAGCCTTTGGGGAACAGGGTTAAAATATCCACAGAGAAAGAGTAGAAATCAAACTCTGACTAGCCTCCCTTCTTTGTCAAACTCTGAGGACAGACTTAAATGTCACTGTCACACTGTGAGAAGTAGAAGCTTTGATGCATTCACATCCTCTCTGCTCAGCTGTCTCTTTGGAAAAGGCTCATTCTGCATTCTGCATCTCAGGTATGATAAATTATTTTATACAGGATCTGTCTTTCAAATTGGCTAGATTTGAGAGCCCAGTTATACAAGCAGTGGGTACCACTATGCAGCTGCTGCTTCGATGTGGCTAATTTCCATGAAAAGATGACTTTCAGTGAAGGAAATTGTCCTCAATGGTTTGGGTGGGCCTCATCCCTCACTTGAAATGCTCAAGGACAAAAACTGAGGTTTCCCTGAAGAGAAAGAAATTCCATCCACAGATTACAATATAAACTCTTTCTCAGGAACATCCAGTCACCAATCTTTTTTATTCTTTGATATAACAGCCTCCACCATCACATATGACAAATTTTCACACACACACACACACACACACACATTTCCCTACACTTTTTCACTTACTAATTATCAAGATTGAATCTACAAAATTATTCAACCAAAAGTTTTCAAATCTTATGATTTTAATGAAGGATCGGAATGTAGATGGAGAAGGAAACAAGGGAAGACAAGGTACGGTGCCTTGCAACATGGGGTCCTGTTCCTGCTCGGAGAGTGATGCTTCCAAGAGGGATGAAGGGCTTTTGCCACAGCCCAGTGGTAACTGGAACCTTAGCTGTACCTCTTCATAGGATGCCTGTTCGGGGATAGAAACAACATCCCCCATACATGGAACACTGAAGAGCTAACACACCAGGAAGAAAGTCTCTACTGCCCTTTCTTCTGTTCTCCATCTCCTGTCGGTACAGGCAGCCTCAAACTGGTAGAACACAAACAGAAACCAGTGAGAAAGGGGACCTAGGGTGCTATGCCACCAATCAACTCCTCTGGCACAGGACAAAGGTTGGACTTGGAAGGAGGAGACAAAATTGCTACAAGTTCATGATGGTTTCTAGCTTTTATAGGTCAATCTTGGTTTTCATGGTTTATCTGTTAGCTTAACATATTCAATTAACCCCAAATTTGTCTTCTCCAATGCAATTATTTCCCCCCATGCAAATCTCTGTTATTATTCAGTTTCATGGATATAACTCAGAATTTAATTGCCCTCCCTTTAATCTTTGTACTGTTAATGAATTACTTGTAATCATCTGTGAAACCAGAAGCTAAAGTATAATTAATTTATGAAGATATACAGATCCATTTGTAAGGAAAATAGAAACACATTTTATGAAAGTTAGGTAAAGTCAGCTTGGGGTTAAATTTTTTTATCTTCTATGACTGTCAGGAGGCATCCATTACAGTTCTAAGCAGATACAATATGAATTCTGAAATATGCCGTCAGTGGAGTAATTTTCTTTTTAAGTGTGTCAATCTTTGTCTTCTTTCAGACACCAAAGAAATGATTTACCTTTACTGTATCATTTATTATGGTTAAAAAGAGAAGGATGGGAAGGGAAACAGTTCAGTGGTAGAGTGGTTGCTTAGCGTGTGTAAGGCCCTGGGTTCAAGCCACATTACAGCAAAATAAACAGTTAAAGAGAGATATGGAAGATGGAGATGCAGAGAGGAGGTGGAGAGAAGGAGGAGAAAGAAGAGGAGGAGGACAGGGCGAGGGACCCATCAAGATCTCTTCCTCACTCCCATCTTCTGTCTAAAGCTTATAGGTCCAGACTAGGTACAAACCGAAGAGCACAGCGTTGAGAACATTATATTCAGAACCATCAGTAACTTTTTGAGTGATTGAACTGTGATTGTAAAACCAGAAAGTCAATTATTATGAGTATATCTCTAGTCATATGGAGCAAAGTGAAAATAAAATGAGAGAAATAAAACATTGATAGATAGGTTACTGATGATAGATAGATGATAGACAGACAGACAGACAGAAGATAGCTATAGATAGATGATAAATAATCAGACAGACAGACAGATAGATGTCCAGAAAACAGAAGATGCGAGAGCTTGTGTATTTGGGCTAATGGACCTGGCCCTCTGGGAGAAGGTCAGCTGAGAAAACCAATGTGTGCTCAGGTTTGTCTTCACAGCTCTACCTCAAGGCCAGTGGCATCTTTGGAATCTCCTAAATTTCCCACCTTGCTTGAATTAGTCTGCTTAAATTGTTTCTTTGGTTTTATCACGCATATGTCAATGAACTCTAGTAAACAAACGTGTTGCCATCAAAGCAAACTATGCCCCCAAAGATGTCAGGACTGGGTAAAAGGTAATTAGAGAAAAACAAATTGAAGTGTGCTTAACTTCCAAGCAGCGAGCCTGGCTGGGTAATGCTCTGTGTGCTGCTGTCATCAGCAGTGGACAGGTTAAACCTGCAGTCCCATTAAACCTTATACTAGGAAAATACTGAGTCTTAAATGGCTCTAACATATCAGAACTGGAATGAAATGAAGAAAACTATTATACTGAGTCTTCATTTTAAAAGTTAAGTGAGCCCTATTTGCCCTGAAATGTTTTCAAGTGTAGCAAATATGTCATAAACAAGAGAGTTAGCAGCGTCGCAAGCCCAACATGATTAGGTCTGTGTTAAAATCTCAGACACTCATGAAGGAAAAAAAAAAGGCAACCCGAGGAAGGTTTCTATCAACCTTGTGTTCCATTTCTCACCAGAAATTTCTCAGAACCTCTTAGTTGCCTTTTTCTCTTTTTGAAGGAAATTTGTCTAACAAATAAACAAATGCAATGAATTTAGGAAGAATCGAATTTATTCATTTAATTGTGGGCACCGACAGGAAGGGCTGATAAAATAAATATCCAGTCCTTTGGCCAGACATAGGTAAGGGATATAAACACATCCTAGGAAATAAAAATAACTTACGTTTCTCAGAAAGAATGGGCAAGTGCTGGGAGCTTCCTGATGTCTACGGTAGAGCATTTTATGTAAGGCTGCCTGTAGTTTTCAGCTTCTAAGTGTCATCTACCATCTGAGCAACCTTGGAGAGGTTCCTTACCAACTCTGAGCCTCAAGTTTCTTAACTGGCAAAAGTAAGAACCCTGAAAGTGTGGTAGTATGTAGTGTAAATAGGATAACAGATTTAAAGGTTGTGGAGAACAGCCTGGAATGTTCTAAGTGCTCAATAAATGTTAGCAACTGTGGTTACGAAGTCATGGGTCATTTCCTTTTGCAGCTTTGAATACAGCTTACATCCATAAATGTGTTGCTTTATTTAAATAAAAGAAATCAACAGAATAAATGTTAATTAAATCAGCTAATGGCAGAACATAGATCAGTTAGGAAAATGCAATTACTTCAAAAATTACTTCAGGATTGTTCCTCATCAAACAATAACATTGCACTACAAATGTACTTTTAAAGAGAACATTAAAAACGTAGGATGTGCAGTGAATACATCTGTCAATAAAGTCTCAGCCGTGCAGATCCTCATGCCTGAGTTAGTTTTTAACCTTAGAGCCATGTAAAGCCAGAGACAATAGCCCACATCTATAATCCCAGCATTCCTGGGAGGAACTGGGAGACAGTGACAGGAAATGGTAAAACCCTTATAGGCTACCAGGTCTGATGGACAGAGTGGTGACTAGCAAGAGACTCTTTATGAAACTAGGTAAAAGGTGAGAATGCACACCTAAGGTTATCCTCAGACCTGGATGTAAATGTCACGTCCTGTGCACACATGTTAGGATCACACACACACACACACACACACACACACACACACGCACACGCGCACACGCACACACACACACAGTAGCCAGGTGTAGTGATCTACCCCTATAACTCTGGCCTTTGAGACGGTAAAGCAGAGAGCATCATGACTTAGTGTAGCTCAGGCTACAAAGTGAGTTTCACAGTAAACCACATCACCAAGGGAGACGCTGCCTCGAAAAAAAAAAAAAAAAAAACCCTGGAGAAACAAAAGTAATGTTTAACCATTCCATTTTTTCCAATTACTGCTTTTATAATTATTTTAAAGTGGATTTTAGTTTAAGGGATGAATGATTTTCTCAAGGAAAATGATAACTGGGCGTAGTCCCTTGAGCTCCACACAGTGCAGCAACTGCTAGTACACAAACTTTGGGGACCTGTTCAGGAAAAAAAGCTGTATCTTTGAAGTATCCTCAAGAAAGAGAAGGGCAGATTGAAACAATTAATCATAAACAAGTCATTAAAATTAAAAGTGTATTCTTAAATAGTTTCTTGATTAAGAACAAATGCCTCATTAATCTGGAACATATTGACTTGAGAACACAAGTGAAGTCAAGGAGAGTAACGGCTGACATGACACGGAACACAGCACTCCGCGTGCTCCCATCTCAAGAGCCTGGGAGGGACAGACACCGCAGAAGGTCACTGGATACAGTGGCTGAACAGAGAGCCCAGTATTGCCAGAAGCAATATTGGAGAAATCTAGAGTACAGTTACCATTTGATAGCTGAAACACAGGTACTTAGATCTATGTTTCCTTGACTTTAGACATGAAAATGAATCCAAATTCAAGATCTAAAAAGGAAAAAATAAAGACATACATAACAACCATACTTCATCTAAGCAATGAGTTAGAAGCTAAATATCAATCTTCCCTGCCTCTGCCATTCCAAGGCCTAGCTACGTAAACAGGTGTTTACCACCATCCTAGTCACATTAGTGGGTGTTTAGAAGTCAACACAAATAGGTTTAAGGAAATTATTAACACAGTTGAGCGTGGACCTTCTTTGAACCATACTAAAGGTAGATTTCTGAAGAGTCTATAGTAAATCAAATAATAGATACTCATTAATATGAGTATAAAATCATATACATACTTTAAAATCTTCTTTATTCTTGAGACCTTTATATTTATGTGCACACCTTTTCAAACCTGTTTGGGCAGGAAATACACATCTGATGATGGCCACAGTCTTTTTGACTAGAGGAAACAGTAAACTCTGTTTTACAGCGTCAAAGTACCTGAACCATTCTTGGGAAGGATGCAGAGAGAGTATCTTTCGGAGAAGAGTACCATGAGACAAGGGGCTTTTTCTTGTGTTAGCCATTACAGCATCACTCAGGACATACCAGTCACCCCTTGGATATTTGATTAACAATGTCATTAGTGGCTGAAGCTTAACCTGCACATAGCTTGTGACTTGGAGTCTTCACACTCAGACTCGGGACTTCACATTCTTCAGTGGCCCCTCATCCACAACCCCTCGTCGAGAATAGGATTCTTCACAGTATAGGATATGTCCATGGAGTATTACAGACTTCTTGCAGGAGTGTTTATACATAAATGATCTCCCAAATTTCACTCTCAAGGGTGTATGATACAAAAACTACCTCAATATTTTCACACTTAAAACAAATTCTTCTGGAGGACAACACATTTAGACACAATTCTCAGTTATATTCCAAATATATTTCAATTCTATTGTTATATAAATTTCAGTTGTATTCTATTATATACATAATACATATAATGTTATTTCTCTTAAATAACTAAGTAATAATAAAAAAGTGGTCTTTACTGAAGTAATTAAGTAAAAATAACATATTTCATTACAAACTGCAAAATAAGGAAAAAAGAAAATTTTTCTAGGGAGAAGAAAATGTGGCATAAAGAATAATAAGAGAAAGATCTCGTAGCATAAAATAAATTATAATTAGTTTCTTTTTGGCAACATTTTAGCCCTGTCTTGTTCAGGGTTTTTAATCTCAATATCAGGGTGGCAAAGAAGAGGACTGAAAAGGACAGGAGCCCTTTCCCATGGATTAGACATCAACTCAGCATCGCTGAAGCACAAAATGCTATCACCTCTGCTCGAGAAATACAGACAAGCCCGTGAGTGGCAGAGGACCAGCGAACTGAAATATGACTTTACACAGCCTTTCTTTCTCTGGAGTACTCAACCGCACAATTAGAACAGTTTCTAAACATTGCTCTACCTAGAGATAAAGCGCAATTCCAGAATTTAGCACAGTGCCCAGCAAAAATTACAGATACAATAAACTCTGAGCAAGTAAGTGAGCTTGAATGAAAGAATGAGTAAACGAATACTTTTAGGAACTATAGACTCTTTTTAGGATCCTGTGGACTGATACTTAACACTTGGTTGGGGTCTTCTGCAACTGACACTTAAATGCTTTCTGCCTTTTTATGCACATGACAAGTCTGATTCTGTATCAGTCTTGTATACAAAGCAGAGAAGGGTTGAAAACCCAAGTATCTTCATACTAATGATCTTGGAGATTTGATCCACAAAGCGACTCAATAGGTACGCGCAGTGTTGAGTTTCATAGCTAATGAAATGCATCTATATTGTGTGTACTTCGTCCTAATACACATAGGAACCCACAGCCACCAAAGTTCAATTCTTGCTGGAATTTCCATTGTAACTTTTTGGTTTCAATTACTCACAATTAGGTTGTAAAGTGTTTTTCTTTTCATTTATCATAAAGTTCTCACCATGGGAGACATTTTTGAATCATTCTCTCAATTACAGTATATGCTGCTCTTCAGCATTTTTATGGAAAAAACAACAATTTTCAAAAAATAATAACTAGAACAAAATTAGAATGCTAACTTAAACTCAATGCCATAGAAGTGTTGGATATATCAATCAACTTTCTTCTTCAAACTCACCTCTCTGCAGCTCTTTCGAGTTATTCGAGAAACTATGAGATACCACGTACAACAATGAAACAGCCCTCTTAGGCAGGAGAAGCTCATTAATTCTAGAAAATCCTACCCAGTGCAGGTTTTTATTATTGTTGGGGAGAGCACAGGCCTGGGAATCAGAAATTTGGGTCTCTATCACTCCTCAGGAACTGGTCAGCTCCAACAGAGTATTGTATTTTTCCAGGCCTCCTCATTGAACATATTTGAGGGTTGAAGAGAACAACGCTTAAGTCCTTTGCAGCTTTAGCAGAGACTGGGAGCAATGAGTGCAAACTCGCAGCGAATACTGCACACTCAGGCCTTAGACAGACCTAAGAGGGGATTAGGTCAGTGGCAGAGCTCATGCCTAGTGCATGTAAAGTGTTGCGCTTCACCCACTAAACTGCTAAAAGCACACAACCCAGGAATAAGAGGCTTAGTTAAAACTCGACTGCAGTGCTCATATTTGAACCCTCCTCTAGTTCTTGCCCTGGAACAATCTTGATCTCTCTGTATGATTCTCCTTATTCATTAAACCATGTCTAAGGGTTACACAAGCTAATTGAAATACGACACAGAAAGCATCCATCACAGCACATGGCCCTTTATCAAATCAAGTATAGTGGGAAGTATTGTGAAAACGGAATCTTTTCCATTTTCAGGGATAAATCAAGCCTAAGGCATAGTACCACAATAGGGAGGGCATTCAGAGCACCCAACACAGTGTCTGGAACATTCTACTTTTGCCAACAGATCTGAGATCAATGGATAAACAAGTGAGAGAATAAAACCAAACTACCACTTGTTATTAGGGAGCATTTTCTCTGAAGGTTATATGTTAAAGGTTATATGTTAAAGGCATCTGTACCCAGGCCCCTCTGTCTAAGCTACCATGTTGTGAGCTACCGTGTGTGCTTCCTAATCCCGGAAACAGCTGACTGGATATGAGAGAAATGTGAGTTAAACAAAATGGCTCCTGTATAGAAAAGACAACAACCTGTGACCTTTGCAGTCTGGCCAGTCAGTTTGTCCTCCTTAGGAACCAGTTCCAAAAGACCAAAGGGCTGTGGCCAGTGAACTGTGAACCCTAGAGCCCGAGGCACTGCAAACTGAGGGCAGCTATCTGAAAGGCATGAGTCATCAAGAAGGAAGCAGAAAGGCCAGTCAAATACAGGAAGACTAGAATAAATGCAGATTTGGAAGCAAATGTCCGCAAAACATGTTTCGAGAAAGGGAACCATATAGAGAAGGGAACCAGACATAAGACAAGAACTAATTTAGTCTTGCAATACTGTGTTCATTTTCATCTAGATTTCTCTCAAACAACTTTGAGCAGTTTTTATTCATTATGGCTAAAGAAGCCCAATTCAAGTGCCCTTCTTTCCATGAATAAATTGTTTTCATTATGCTTTATAAATTTCTTATTTCCCTCCTTGGTTAACATAACTATTGTCTCTGAGGTAGTTTCTAAAGTCATTTAGCTGTTTGCTTAGTCTAAGAAGGCTCACACACTCTCCCACGAACTTACAACTACAAGAGAAAAGTATTATTGTTCTTGTATTCTACTCAACCCAAGTTTTCAAATTCACAAATTGTAAAATGAAATCAAAGTATCAGTAGAATACGAATACAAAAATGTCATGTATACCTTTGGAGAATATGCTTTGACTTAGCCACTAAAAAGTTCACTGAAAAGTCATTTTTTCACTGGTTCTGTGGAGTTTTGGGGTGAATTTATCAAATCCAACGTGTACTCAGTGCCCAAGCACCCCTGGTAAAGTTCTACAAAGGACTTAGGGATAGAGTTGTTTCAGCTCTACAGTGCGAGTTGGACAGAAACTTTCTCCTCATAAACATCAAGCTCTTGGATAATGTTTTTTCCTTATACTTTGTCGAAACAGCCCAGGGGCTCCTTGTTGCAAAGCTTGCCCAGGTAGGCTTTGGGTGCTTTGTGTTTGCTTTGTTTGCCCAAGGGTACATGGTGATTTACACATCTCAGTCACGGGAGTGATCTGGGTCAACTGAACTAATGGCTGGCTCTAGGAAACTTACCCTTTATCCTAGGCACACTGGAACAAGACCAGACAGGTGAGTCACGGGAAGAAGCCACCTGGGCCTGCTGCCCGTGGGTTAGTGTACTTTGCTCCTAGAAGGCGTCATTAAGAAAGTGCATTGGGGTACCTGCTTGATGAAAAGATAGGTCCTAGAGTCCTTCCTTCTCCCCAGCATGTGGGGGGTAAGAAGCAATCGCCTCTGAGAGTAAGAAGTACATGTCCACAGGCTCAGGAGAAGTGAGATCTTTAAATGACTGATGACCACACTAGCGGCGGAAAGCAGAAGTCTAGTGGTTCTGTTCTTGGAATACTTATTCCATGAAGATGCAGTAAAGCAGTCAAGGCCCAGTGGCTTGTTAGGTTTCCTGCCGGAGCTCAACCCCTAAGCATGAAAGCAAACACCTTGAAAGGCCAAAAAGATTGAGGAATCTGTGCCACAGTCTAAAAGAGTACATAGGTAGAATTGATTTGTAGCTATACTTTTTAATACATCACCTCAAATCTAGTACCTCCCCCAAAGAAATCATTTTGAAAGAGCTACTCAAGAACTCCAATAGCTCAATAAATAACTTCAACAGCTGACAAATTGATTTCATGTAATTAAAGAGGAAACAAACAGCAGACTGAGGAGATAGTCTACTCCAGGGGAGTCCTGTGGACGTCCGACTTGGGATAAATGCTTGAAACCTATAAAGAACTTGAAAAGTAAACACCAAAAATAATCATCCAATGAAAAATAAATAAATCGGTTGAACAAAAAGTTCTGAAAAGAAGAAATACAAACAGTCAGTTAATAGTTTTAAGTGTTCAAACATCCTTAGCCGTCGAGGAACTCTAAGTTACATCTGTTTTAAGATTCCACTTCACCCTACTCAGAATGACTATCATTAAGAAAAAAAAAACAGATCACAGCCATTGTGGGGAAAGAAGGACTCTTATATATCGTTATTAGGAATGTGAACAGAAGCAGCCACTAAGGAGACCAGTCTGGAGGTTTCTCAAACAACTGAAAACAGAACTACTGTAAGATCCAAATGTATCACTTCTGAGCACAGAACCTAAGGACATTAAGTCAGTGTACTCCAGAGAGACTGCACATCATGTTGGTGGATACTCTACTGACATGGAACTGACTTAAATGCCCATCAGCATATGAAGGAATAAAGAAGATGCAGTATATGTACACAGCAGAGTTTAACTCAACCACAAGTAAGAATGGTATGGCATTTATAAGAAAATGTTTAGAACCACAGATAATCATGTTAGGTGAAAAATACCATATTCAAGAAAATATGTTTTCTTTCATATGTGGCATCTACAGTTATATATCATAGCAGAAGGTGAACTTATTGCTGGAGAAGAAAGAGACCTAGAAGGTGGAGAGGGTATTAGTAGCAAATAGTCTTTGTAAGAAAGGTACATGGTATACATCTAGGAAATGTCTTAGCAAAACCCATAATTTTGTGCACTAACAGAAAATATAACTTTTTAAAAGGTACCAAAGAAAAATTGAACAATTTTAGAATTCTATAACATTGGATTACAAAAATTAAAACCCAGTTTTAAATAATGACTAATGGATACACATTTCCTTTCATTTGCACCCTTTTCCCCCAGATAATGGACCAAATACTTTCTTCTCTCCTTATCTATGTATGAGTCATCAATGTTCTTGGGTTTCATTGTAAGTGTTTATAGAACTCCCTTATAAATTCAAAAGATAACACACTACAGTCTGAAATTTCTTTTAGTAAGTTTTTTCAAACTTTAATGGGAAGGTCCACACTGCAGTTACATTAACAAGAATTTTTAGTCTTCTATATAGTATTAGAATATTTTGTTATAAATTCTGCCCCTTTAAAAACATTATTTTAAACTCATGATATGGAATTGTGACTACTAATATTTGTATATTTTTCTATAATTTGTGTGGAGGCCCAAAAATGTGAGTATATTTCCACCTTGACCAAAGGTCAGAGAGTTGGAACTTACCTCTAGTCTTCCAAGGTTATTGTGTTTCTACCTCAAACAAAGGTCCCACCTAGATTTAGATCAGAAAGTTCTGCTCTCTCATCATGTGTGGCTAATATCTAGACCTTGTATTTCAGGAATAAAGAAGTAGATATGTTTCTATCCCAAACAAAAGTCTAGGATCCATGTAAGGTACCAGTTTCCTTAAGAAGATAACAATGGATTTCACCCAGGGAGTGGTTTGCCTACAGAATGTTTTGGTCTAGGGTGTTAGCTTGACTTGTTTCATTCTAGCAACAGAATGTTTAACTATGAATGTAGCTCATGACCTTCAACTGCTCTGTTCATTTCCTTGTATAATGATAATGCAGTTTTTTTTTTATCTTATTCCTACCTCTTGTGGTCGGGGTATTTTAAGCAATTGGAAATTGATGTGGAATTCCCCTCTGTATGCTGTGAGTGGGCTTTGTTGTCACTGGTTAATGAATAAAGCTGTTTTGGCCTACTGGCAGGGTAGGATAGAGCAGGGTGAAAATTTGAAGCAGAGATAGAGGAGAAAAGTCCGTAGAGTCAGGGAGGTGCCATGTAGCTGCCAAAGGAGAAAGATGCCAGCCCTGGATTCTTACCAGTAAACCAAGAGCCTCATGGTAAAATACAAAATAATACAAAATAATAGGAACAGGTTAATTTAAGATAAGAATTGGCTAGAAATATGCATAAGCTATTGGCCAAGCAGTGTTGTAATTAATACAATTTCTGTGTGATTATTTCGAGTCTGGGTGGCTGGGGAAACAAACAAGCAGTTTACGACTACAGGAAATTAAACACAGGTGATTTCAGTATCCACTGGAGCTCCCTCCCAGTACTATTCTATGTTTTCTGTTTTATTATTCTCATGTCTTCATACTCTTTACTTATATTTCTAATCCCCTTGCCCCTACCCTGCAAGAGGTATTTTTGTCGAGGCTGGTCCCTGACAGATCTGTATGGGATTTTTATTTATTTATTTTTATTTTATTTATATATTTAATTTTGGGGGCTTGAGCTGAAGTCCAGGCCTTCTGCAACTGAAGTATATTCCAACAAAACTCTGTGAGATACAATAGAACAGCTTTACATCATAGTCTAGATTTTACACTTGACACAACACCTTTCTCCTAGAATTATATCAGCTCAGCCACCTTTGCTTATGCACAATGTTGTCTGCCTATCGTGATGTTTTCTGGGGAGGACTACTGACTCAGGTTTGGAAGCTTCACAAATAATTTTTCACTACAATATTAGGTTGTAGAATGGAGTCAGAAATCCCTGAAGTCTAGACATGACCCCGGAGTTTCATTTCACTCTTTCAACTTTATTATGCAGACAGAGGAATCCTAAGCTACCTACACCTATACAGCTTTCTCTCTACAATACAGAATCTTTATTTTGAAAGTCCAGTTGCATCAAAGTCAAAGTGGTGGGAAGGGTAAAACCATAATAAAGCAATGATGTGCAATGTGGGTCAGAGGTTAATATAGAAGACACTGGGCTGCAAAATGGCAACATATATATGGGCCAAGTTTTTTGTCATATTCGATTATAATGTGGGTACTTTCCAAAAGACCTTAAATGAAGTAATCTTTCTTGGATACAGTCTTCTAGAGGAGTTTTTCTGTGTCTGCATTATTGGCATCTAAGGTTGAGTTTGGGGGTTTGTATGACTTTGTCCCCCATAAGCCCAGGTATTTGAACACTTGGTTCTTGTTAACACTGTTTGGGAAGGCTTAGCTGGTGCACCCTTGCAGGGGAGTATACCACTCGGGTTGGGCTTTGAGATTAAAAAGCTTCCAGCACTAGCTCTGTCTACTTCATTCTTGAATTTGAAAATGTGAGCTTGTTGCCATGCTTCTGCACCATGATGGATACAGCCCAAAACAACTTCTTCTCTATAATCTGTCTTGCTCATGGGATTTTATCATAGCAAAAGGAAAGTAGCTAAGACACTGGGCAATCCTTTGCTAAGGCCCCATGTGAAGGCTGCCATGTGTTGTGTTGTGTTGATAGAGGTTTCTGTCTTGCCTGGTCCTGCAGCCGTTTAGTCCCAAAGAAACACACAGAGGTCTATATTCATTATAAACTGATTGGCCTATTAGCTCAGGCTTCTTATTAACTCTTATAACTTACATTATTAACCCGTAATTCTTGTCTGTGTTAGCCATGTGGCGTGGTACCTTTTTTAGGCGAGGCAGTCACATCTTTCTTGCTCTGTCTGGCTTCCTCTACGTCTGGGTGAGGACTGCAGACTAAACTTTCCTTTTCCACGTTTTATTAAACAAGTACCAGAAACAAATCTTTACAGGATAAAACCATTGTCCCACAGCAGCGTTGTAAGATGTTTATCAGCATGTAATCTCTACTTATTGCCCATCTGATGCCATGGATAGTCCTTCTCCCCAAGCATGACAACAAAATTCATTTCTTGACCTGTGAAAGTGTCACTGTAGGACACGGCCCTCCTTCTGTGCTATTATCCCTCCTTCTCATTTGGTAACTTCTTCTCTAAACTAGTTCTGTCAATATTTATGTAATATGGGGGGTTATATCATTACTATTTATTAGTCATGTTCACTTGCTGTTTTACCAAAACGTTAGGGTCAATGAAATATATTCTGATCAATGTACATTTTTACCTGCTGTCAGTCTGTGTTTCTTTTAAGCCATATTCCCACCGTTGCCCAAAATATTTAGAAGTAAGGAATAATATACAGATTATACACAATAAAAATTTAATATGGCCAAATATAGCCGATACCAACTTTATAAACTACATCATAAAGAATATTTGCAGCATTTCACAGCACCAAAAGTTTCTGTAGAGTAAGTGGGTCAGAATTACCATCAGGAAAGCTGCACTCAAAATATCTATGGATTATTATAAGCCAAGCCAAAGCAAGAAATGCTCAATCAGAGCGAGGGGGCCTTCCTTCCAGACTGCTACAGTCTCACTGGTCAAACTGCATATCTGAGTTAACCCTGTGAGCACCTAGAAAGACTTCAAATGTTCTGAAAACCTGGCAATACTCAGGGAAGGATGAATTTTCAGATCCATTCCTTCTCAGGCTCAAGTTTTAGTAAGCAAAAACGAGGAGACGAACTCCAAACATTACTCTGAGAAATATTAGTCTTTACAGACTCTAAAACATTTTGGGGTAAAGAAAGCCCTCACTAAAATACAAACTCTAATAGAAAATGAATTTAAAAAAAAAGTGGTTGCCTTCCCTTTTCCTTGACAACTAAATGAGCAACCCATAAGTTTAAAAACTCACACAAGTAAACATTTGACGCTTTCCTGTTAAGGAAAATCAGGCTGAGCGGCAGTGTGGAGATATACTCCCTGCAAGTGCAAATGCAGTCACTCAGCATCCTAACAAGGACAGCCTCCCATGCATCCTGAAGGCCATGGCACACTGTGTGGACATTTGCTGGTGGAGGGAGTGGGAATCTGGCCTAATAGCATCAGAGTCCTCTACCCTGTGACCTCTGACAAAACTGCATGCTGCCAGAAAAGACAGCAAAAGGACAGTTCTACTTTACCTTGAGTTAGAAATATAGGAATGTGGAAGGCTGTGGCATTTTGTCATCTTTCGCAAACCAGTGGCTTCCTCTGGTGAAGAGAGGCCCCTCATCACCCAAGTTTTGACATTGTCTACTGTTTCATTTAAAGCACAGCTCAAGTTTTATTTGCAACTGAGACCTGAAAACCTTTTCCTGTTAGCCTAACACTTCTTTCTTTACCAATATTTCTTTTCTGTGGCGGCACTCTATTCTTCTATCAGTTGTTCTTGACTGCAGTGTATTTTGTAGCAACCCAAGAGCACACTGAACTAAAGCTGAACATTATAAATAGTTATAATCAGGCACATCAAAAAGTTGAAAGTAAGAGTAGGCTGAAACTAAAGTGGGAGTTAGAGAGACAGTGTAGGAGAACAGATAAAGTGATAAAATAATGAGGAAAAGAAGTCATTTTGTGGATAAGGTAGGAGAGAAGCTATTTCCTTATGCTTCGGGGGTGGCGGATTTCCCACACTGAAGGAAAGGTGATACAGACTGTTCTATGCCCTTTCTATGCTTCTGTGATTGTAATTAGGGGTTTGGGGAGCAGAGACTTAAAGGGTTTGTTTTCCTTTGTTTATGTGTACACGTATAAGCGCATGCATGTGGGGGCCTGAGCCAATGTTGGGTGTTTTCCTTAACTGCTCTCCTCTTCCTTCCTTTATACAAAGTCTTTCATTGACTTTTAACCTGACTGACTCAGGGATACTCACTGCCCAGCAAGGTCCTCTTGTCTCTACCCAACCAGTGCTGAGATTAAATGCATGCCCCATGAGGCCCAGCTTTTGACATGGTGCTGGGGATGAGAACGCCAGTCCTCATGCATGTACAGCAAGTGTTTTTCTGAGGGAGCCATCATGCTAGCCAGCTTTGTTCTATTGTGGCACCAGACCACAGCATAGCTCAAATATCAAACAATATTTCCAGTAGCTAAGAAGAGGTAAGCTTCACAAACAAGGGATTCTTTGAGGAGTTTGAAAAGCTCAACTGTAACAAACAAGATAATGTTCTAAGATCCAGTTAAAATTAAGTTCCATAACGTGAAGCAAGTCCATCCTGCACCAACCAGTCCTCAGACTTTGCACTCCGCACCATCCATCCTTACTACATCACCTCAACATGCAGCCCTGTCCAGTTCTCTTCCGGCTGTGTGCTGGTTTGAATAGGGATGGCCCCCAAAGGTTCTTTTATTTGAATATTTGGTCACTGGGGAATGGAACTACTTAAGAAGGATTAGAAAGTGTGGCCTCGCTGGAATAGGTGTGGCCTTGTTGGAGGAAATATGCCACTGGAGGTTGGCTTTGATTGTCAAAAGCCTAGTGGGTTCTCTCTCTCTACCTGTGGATCCTGATATACAGCTCTCAGGTACTTCTCCAGCACCATATTTTCCTGTATGCTACTATGCTCTTTGCCATAAGAACAATGGGCTAAACCTTTGAAACTGTAAGCAAGCCTCAATTAAGTGCTTTCCTTTATAAATGTTGCTGTGGTTATGGTGTCTCTTCACAGCAATAGAACACTGGCTAAGACAGTGTGCTTCAAGTATATCCAGGATATGAATTTACAGATGCCTGGGAGCAACACCCAAAGAGCTACTTTCTTGAAACTGTATAATTGAACAAAGGAAGGCAGAAGTGAAAAAAATACCATAAAATAAACTTTTGTGATTAAATCCTAATCTAGTCTAAATAGCAGTCATCACAACCTAATAGCTCAGCAAAATCCTCTTTGCAATATAATTTCTTTGGGGCTAAAGAGACAGGTGGGTTGATCACATGCTTGTCATGAAAGCATGAGGATAGGAATTTGACCCTCAGCATGCATGTAAAACCCAGGTGTGGTGATGCATGCTTGCAATTCCAGCAATGAAGAATAGAGACAGGCAGGTCACCTGCTTCTCTCTGGCCAGCCAGCCTCGCCCAATCCATGAGCTCCATCCAAGCCAACCAGAGAGAGATATTGCCTCAAAAGAATAAGGAAAACAGCTTTTGAGAGATGCATCTGTGGTATAGGAGGTTCTTCTGTATTTGTGTTGCTTTCATTGGTGAATAAAGAAACTGCCTTTGCCTTTTGATAGGGCAGAAATCAGGTAGGCTGAGTAGACAGAACAGAATGCTGGGAAGAAGGTAGTGTGGCAGATGCCATGAAACTCCTGTCTGAGACTAACACTGGTTAGGAATCTTTCCCGGTAAACCGCGATCTTGTGGTGCTATATAGATTAATAAAAATGGGTTAGATCAAAATGTGAGAGTTAGCCAATAAGAGGTTAGAGCTTATGGGCCAGGCAGTGTTTAAATGAATACAGTTTCTGTGTAATTATTTCAGGGGTTAAGCTAGCTGGGTGCTGGGAATGTGGCCTGCTCATCTGTTACTACACATCTGAGTTTGATCTCTGACCTACCACATAAACACACAGGCACGTATGAAGTCCATATGCACATAATTGTACACACAGACATAATACCTCATTTCAGTGTTTGGCATTGTTTCTGAAAATTCTGCCCATTTAACATTTTTAATTTGTAATTCCTATGTTGTACTCTTTCAATTATATGTCCTGGAGTTATTAATAATTTTTTACAACTATCATTATAAGTCCAATCTGAAACTTTTGGTAATAACTTCATAAGTGAAAGCTATCCAAAACTGTAGAGAATAAGTACAGATAAGTTTTCCCTTCACATTCACTAAAAAATAAAAATTACTGGCATTCAATGTCTTCTTGCGCTAAGTTCTTGGGGGTCACCAGACTACGGATGCTAAAAGGGCAAAGGGAGGAGACAGATGAGGACAGCTCCGGAATGCTGGTGAAAACATATGGTGTCCATCTTGTCAGCATGCGGCTCCCTGGTAGCATTGCCACTGTCCCTGTGCTTTGAAAAGCTGGAAGGAGCCACTGGGCAATCTGCTGTCTAGTCAGAAGAGTGCCAGAAACAGGTGGCGCTGACCTCACCCGCTCCTTCTCCCTCACTGAGCCCTGGAAATCCTGCGCTCAGCATCCTTGTGGTCCAAAGACACACCGGGAGGAAACCCAAGAGAGAGCAGTGGCTGATCATACCTGACATGAATCTAGAAAAGGAACCAAGAGACATAGTTAGAAAGAATCAAACACATCCTTGTCACTGATGTTATATAGAAGCACAGAAATCAGTGTAATTTACACATAAATATCAATAATTAATTAAATAGCAAGTTTAACAAAGTCGTAAGATAGAACAAATATTTAAGAGCAGTTTTATTTTATATTGCTGAAGGCGAACAAATATAAAGTGTAATTTAGAAATGACTTTTTTCAATGAACGCCACACAAATTTGATTTTAAAAACCTAGGAGTATAGTTCAGTGGACTACTGCTTACAGGCCAGTGAGGGCCTGGAACAGATCGACTGCACACCCTTGACACCTCTTGATTTATTTTCTTGTTCTTTCTTTTTACTTATTTATTTATTTGCTTATTAATTGTTTTTTGTTTGTTTGTTTTTAATTGTTTTTAAGAAAATAGGATTATTTTTTTAAGTGCAGTGCAAATGGAAGAGGGCTGGGCAGTGATAAGAGTTCTGCCCACCCCAACATTCCTCAATGGGCTGGGCAGTGACAAGAGTCCTGCCGGCCCCAACATTCCTCATTCCTCAGAAACTTTCATCTTCACCTCTAAAGGTTATCTTTACAGATATGAAACTAAAGTCTGGCAACTTGTTTTTTTATCATTTCAAAGGCCTTACTCAGTTACTTTCTAGTCTTCAGCCTTCCTAATAAAAAGGTAGACATTATTCTTATCAGTATTCCCCACATATAACTGTCTTTGTAAATTGTCTATTCTTAAGATATTCTATACTTGCTTTCAATTTGCTGTTATTTTGCTATGATGTACCCAGATAAAACTTCTTTTTATGGCCTCCATTTAATAGAAATTGGTTGTACTCCTTTAGTGTCTTTCAACTACGTTTGGAAACTTTTTCCTTGTTTCTCTTGCTATATTTCCTCTACTTCATTTTTGTCCTTCTCTCTTCAACGTCCAGGTAGACATATTAAATCATGAGATGTCTGACCCGTAGCCTTTAGATAGTCTGTTCAATGTTTGTTTTTTTTCCAACTGTGTTTCTGTAGCATGATTAATAAAAGCTCAGCGACAGATATTGGGCTTCGACCTGAAGATCAGAAAAGCAAAGCAGCTAAACCACTACAGAGCTATTATCTCTAAGAAATCCTCAGACTAAAAGAGCAGTCCTGCCTCCATGAATCCTCAGAATGAAACTGAGATCTGTCTCCTCGTGTCTTATACTCCTCTCTAGTGCTGGGATTACAGGTGTGTGCTGCCACTGTCTTGTCTGTAAGGCTGACCAGTGTGGCTGTTTTACTCTCAGATCTTCAAGCAAGCTTTATTTATTAAAATACAAATGAAATATCACTATGTTACCCTGTTTCATTTAGGTGATGTCTACTGATCCAAATCTAAGTTCACCAATCCCCGTATACATTCTATTCACTTGTCAAGTGATGTGGGATGTCCTTTTGTACGTGTGTTGCTTTTATTGGATAATGAATAAAACTGTTTTGGCCAATGGCTTAGCAGAGAAAAGCCAGGCGGGAAATCGGAACAGAGATATAGAGAGAGTAGGTGGAGTCAAGAAAATACCATGTAACTGCTGAAGGAGGCAGATGCCCAAGAAGCAATAGGTAACAAACCACAAGCCTCGTGGTAAAATATTAAACAATAGAAATTGATTAATTTAAGATGTAAGAGCTAGTTAATGAGAAGCCTGAGCTAATAGGCCAAGCAGTGTTGCAATTAACATAATTTCTGTGTGATTATTCGAGTCTGGGTGGCCGGGAAAGGAGGAGCAGTCTCTGCCTACAAAATTCATTAGATGAGCACCTCGTCTCACAAAGTTCATCTTAGGTGTTTCAATCTCACTGCTATAAAATGTTCACATCTAAATAAAATCCTCTTTCTGTTGATAAACAGTGTTCACGTTTCCTATATTGACTGTCCTATTTTTTTCTATGTGACAATGTCAACTTCAGGGTATTTTATTTATTATTTTATTGTTTTGACAATAAAGTAACAATATAAGTGCATCGACTTTGTACTTATTCTTTTCAACTCCATGTATTTTCTTTTGTCTCTTGTTTAGTGATTTTTTTTTTACTGAATAAAGTATGAAGGAGCAGAAATGACTAAAGGAAAACAGTATTTCTCATAGAAAAATCATGTCCTTTGTCATGTCTGACTGAAGTTTCCTAAGCTGAGTCAGACTAATGTTTAACAAACTGTATTTGGACTTTTTTCTTCAGTTTGAATAATATTCAGTTTATCACAGGCTTAAAATTATAGAGAAAGGAAAACAGGATTTTCTTCAGCAGCACCTAGGAATTCCAGCACTAATTTCTTTGTAATGTGGGTGCACAAGGATAAGGTTGGGGGGCACATGCTTTCCAAAGGATGACAGTGTAGTAAGGAGGCTGCTTGTTTAGTTCCCCACTGCTCAGGCATGAAATAACCACACAGAAACTGTATTAATTAAATCACTGCTTGGTCCATTAGCTCTAGCTTCTTATTGGCTAACTCCTACATCTTAATTTAACCCATTTCTAGCAATCTGTGCAGTGGCCTACAAGCAAGATTCCAACTGGTGTCTGTCTCTAGTGGGGCTACATGGCTTCTCTCTTACTCCACCCATCTTTCTCCCAGCATTCAGTTTAGTTTTCCTGGCCTAGCTTTGTTCCCCTATAGCTCTGCTATAGGCCCAAAGCAGTTTCTTTATTAACCAATGAACAGAGGGGACTCCCACATCATGACAGGAAGCCAGAGGATGACTTTGGGAAGCCAGTCTCTTCTCCACTGTGGATCCAGGGCAAACTGAGGTCATCATGATGTCCAGGGTGTGCTTTTACCCACAAGTCAGCCCCCTCCTAAATTTTATTCAGAATCTAGGTTTTTTAATTATGTTTCCTCCTTCACATCCCACTCTCTCTTTCTCTCCCTCGCTCCCTTCCTCTGCCTCTTCTTCCTCTTTTCCTTCTTTGCTTGCCTCCACCCTCCAAATTTACAGAACATGCCTTTTACAAGACTTTTTTTTCATTCTTTGAAATGTTTTATTTGTGTTTTTGTCAAATTTTCTGACTTTTAACTTTGGACCTACCCATGACAGATTCTCTGACTTGTATGAAGCCAGTGAGCTTTCCTATTTTATTAATAAGGGAATTATGGACTCCCATAATAGAACTTTTAAATATATTAAATATTTAACCTGCAGATAGAGGAAACATGTGATGCTCTGATTAAACTGGATCTGAAAAAGGCCAAATGTGATATAAAAAAATCAAAAGTTAATATTTTGAATGTTCTTCTCCCCATCTTTACCATTTTAAAACCCATTCCTGTTGAATGAATTGGTTAGTCAGCCAAACTTGTACAATATTTCTACTATAGTCCATCTCCTTATGAGTAAGGAAATACTGTCATTCTTATTCAGCATAAAAAGTACAGGAGCAATAGGTAAATTAACACTGCAGGGATCATTGGATGACTTTATTATTTACAATTTTAGTGGCCTGCCATTTATAAATATTTTAATGAATGCAAATGCTGAGAGGCAGGTAGTATGCCAATTTATGTCCTTTATGATATAATCCTCAACAAGGGTTAGAATGGGGATGAGATGGTGTAAGTCTATGAAATTAGTATTCAGTATTACTTTACCAGCTGTTACAATGATTACGTCTACTGTCTTAGCTATATAGAGATCACAAAATGTCTGTGCTTTCTCTGCAACAGCAGTTAAAAAAGAAGCTTGCATTGTTGAAATTAGACCATATCCACTGCCAAAAGTACATGATCCAGTGGCTAACATGTAAAGATGCTATTTCTGAAATCCGTGTTGTAATTAAGTGTCACAGTCTTGCATATATTACAGACAACTCTGCACTGAAGTCAAGTCGGGTCACTGATAGAAAGTTACTGGTCAATGATCCCATTAAGCATGGGAGAGAATGCTCTATATTCAAAATGACTTCATCTTCTCTACGGATAAAACCACCACATAATCCCAAAGGATATATTCTTGTCCTCATGAGAACTCCATTAAAAATTAATACCTCCACCAATTACAATGAACTGGAAGGAGATTTTGCTTTTATTGTGGTGAAACTTTATTATAATGAGAACATTGCTAGGAAATACCATCTCAAAATAGCAGGGTATAAGGTCAAGAGAAGAACTGAAGGCACCTTCTCTTCACCTTACTGTCTTCCAGTAAGATGTGAGAAAATATTTGTGACCCAAGATTGCTGCAGTTTATGATATACCATGCCCGTGTTTATGAAGACCGGCACTTGGAAGCTAAATGAATTCTTAATTAAAGCATTTTCCCTGAGCTTGGAGAATATAAAGTTTACTTTTGTAAGTCCTTCTCATGAGGATGACTTTTCGAAGAGGGTAGATTGAGTCTGTATTTTCATTTTACCTCTCACTCCAAATCAAAATATTCTGAATGTCTGTTTTGACGAATAAAACATTTCGCTTCAGTATAAAGTGGAATCCATGAACCACGTTTTGAAACTTAGGGAGATGTGCTATGTGTGCTATCGTGCACAAATCTAATATTTAAAGGTATTAAGCCCAGTATCAACAGTTTGAAGATTTATGAGTCGCTCATACAACAGTCAAAGAGAGTTCACTGGAAAGCTACATTGGAAGACAGCTTAGTCTATTCCTTCTTCTCTCTGCTGTCTATGTTTGATGGCCTTAACAACTGGCTAGCTTAACAATTAGCTAGAGGAGAAGACCACAACCGTGGATGACATCTGTAACCAATTCTAAGAATTATGAAAACTTTCACATTTGAAAGAAACATTCATTCTCAATGTGTCTTATGAATATTGGACACAGGCACTGGTAATATAAATCTTATATAAAAGTGATTCTCAAATACTAAGCTATAGGCAGCCAAGCCAAGAGTCTTAAACATTTTACAAAGTTAATAGTATAGTAATAAGGCAAGCCCATTTCCAGGAAAGATGATAACTTTAACCAAAGACATAATAAGCTAACTTGTAGTTAGAAAGACTTGAAACTGTTTGCATGTAGAAGTACCTCTTAGGAATCTCAGGACTTGCAAATGAAGAACAGGGGACATGAAAATGTTGATGCTTATGCAATAGTATCAGAAACACAGGTTGTGCCAGGAGTTCCTATCTTGAAACTCTAAACTGAAGCATATTCAGAAGGAGCAGAACCCATGTACAAAGGAGTTAAAGAAAATCCCCAAATCTCTACCATAAGAATTTCAGAATAAGAAGGAAGAAATAGAAGTACAATGGTGTATGGAGCCAAATAGATATCAAGAAAAATATTCTCATATCTGAAGAAAAATTGGTTCTTCAAATTAGAAGTTCTCTGACAGGCTTTAAAAGAGGCAAATCCACATGAGTCATTGTGGACTTTTAGAGACTGTATTAGTTGCTTTCTATTGCTGTGATAAAACACCATGGTCAGCCAGATGGTGGTGGTGCATGCCTTTAATCCCAGCACTCCAGAGACAGAGACGGGTGGATCTCTGTGAGTTCAAGGCCAGCCTGGTCTACAAAGCAAGTTCAAGGACATCCAGGGCTGTTACACAGAGAAACCCTGTCTCAAAAACCAAACAACAACAAAACCCCAAAAGAAGATATAACAATAAACCACCATGACCAAGGCAACTTACAGAAGGAAGGGTTTATTTAAGCACATGGTTCTGCAGGAATAAGAGTCCATCCAGGCAGGGAAGCATCACAGCAGGAATGGTGGCCAGAGAAGGAAGCTGAGAATTCACATCCTCACCTACAAGCAGGCATCAGACAGATGCAAAGCTTTTAATCGCAAGTCAGCCCAGAGTGATGTATTTCATCAAGCAATGCTGAAGCCCCCAAAACCTTCACAGACAGTGCCATCAAGTAACTAATCCAGAGCCTAAAAGAAAACAGAGAATAAGGTTAGAAAATTTTGGAGAGAAATAAGAAAATTAGAATTTTAGAACACACATGAAAACTAAAGAAGAAAGATCAGCATAACTTCCCAAGAATGCATCTGAGCTCCAAAATGTCAGCAATAAACTTCTTCCAAATTAAAGGAGGTATGACTTTAAGCCTTTCCTCCTATGATCAGCCAAAGTGAAATCTGAGAACTCAAAGTATGTATATGCAGACAATCAAAGAGTCTCAGTGCTTACCAAGCTAAGCAATGTTGAAGGAAGTTCTTGAGGAGAAATACCAACAAATAGGTGATGAATCCAAAGATGTATCATGTAGCCCTCAACACTCAAAAGAGTAGTGTGCAAACTTGCTGTAACACTTAAACACGGTTGCTGTGGTTTGAGTGGAAAATGCCTCCTGTTGGCTATGTATTTCAACACTTGTTTCCCAGGTTGTAATGCTATTCACGAAGACTGTGGAACCTTCAGGAGGTGAAGCCTATGGGGAGAGAGTGAGCCTTTAGGCTTTAGAGACCAGCTCCACTTCCTCTCTACTCTCTGCCTCCTGTCTCACAAAGGTTTGAGGAGGAGACTAGACACAGCAGCATATAATTGCCATCATGCAACCACAAGTGACCAGGATTTCCTCTCAGTAAGAGACTGTGCCCTCTCACACTGGGAGCCCACGTAGCCCTTTCCTCCCTTAAGGTTATTCCTGTCAGATATTTGGTCACAGAAATAAGGAAAGTGGTACTTGGGTGATAGAATAAAGAACACAGGATGTTCGGTGAGTTCCAAAGTTGAAAGATTGAGCTGAAGCATTCTCTGATGAAGCAGAATCTTTAGTGGTCATGGGCATACTGGCACCAGTATTTCCCCTTGAGTACCAAGATCTGCAAACCGTCACAACTCCTTTAAAATACTTTCATATTTGCATATAGCCTTTACCCATCTTCTTTTGCCTTTTAAATCACCTCCTGATGCTTTAGAGTGTCTAGCAGAATGTAAATAGCTGCTATAGGGTGCTAGCTAGGAAATAATGAAAAATAGTTGCTATTTCCCTTCCCAAATATTTTCAGTTCATGGTTGGTTGAACTCTTGAATGCAGAGTTGATAATGTACAGCACAAAACCAAAACCTAACGGAAATAAAAGTTACACTTAAACACACTGTGGTAAAGTCTATAGAAAAAAATGTCCTTTGTGGGGGAATGGACATAGATATTAACTAAGCCTGTATATCAATAGAAAAATATAACCTTTCAAAATTATGATGACAAACTTGAAAGAAGAATAAGATGTGCAGCTTCCAGATCAGTGTTTAGAAAGGTATCTCAGAAGAACATACTGATGTAAAAGGGTCATTTTTCCCATCTCTCTCCTCTCCCTTTGAGAATGATGCCAACAGTGGTCATTTCCAGCCAAGAATGCACTCCCCCTGCTGCAGTGTTTGCTCACCATTTGTCCGTTAAAGTGTATTATTTTACAATATATGCTACACCTTGCCAGTGCCAGGAATGCCCTGACAACTTAGAATTCTCTGAAGCTAAAGGAGGTTATTAGATCTCCCCCAGCTTATTAGATCCAGGCTCTGTGAGTCTTTAGCTTTCTTCAAACTAAGTTTAATCCATAATGTGGCTGCAGTCTGCCACTGCAGCCTTGCTGGGGAGGGGCGGGGACTGGTCCCCAGCAGAATTATCATCAAGCTTTGGAAAGCATTCAGTCCACACACTGTGGTACAGTCTCCAGACAGAAAGACATTTGCCTAGATAAGGAATATATCTTAAGATGTAGAGTGTAGTTTTCTTATATATCCATTTTTGATGCATGTAGACACACATGTACTCATATGCTCACACATGCCAAAATTCAGAAAAGAGAAAGCACAAGATCTTTCCCTTCCAGGGTATTTCCATAAGCAGCCATTTGCAAAAGCAGCAGCCCTTTCCAGGGGCTCAAAAGAAGAATCCTGGGGGAAAGGGTGGATTGGAAAGAAAAGCTAGAGCTCTTAGTACTCAGAAATATTGCTTCATTTTTTGGGTCCAGTTTTTGGTGGTAGTGAAGACTCATTTTGGGGCCTCATTTATTCCAGGCAAGCACTTTATTACTGAGCTATATCTCAAGCCCCAGTTTTTCATATATACCTGCAATATTAATGATGATTTTTCTGCCAATAACTCTAGAACTTGCATCAATTTTCACAAAATCCATAAAATTTAAAACAAAACCTTCCCTGTGCATTTATTGTAATAAACCTAAGAAACCAGCGGTGTCCTCCTGAAAGTGGGTTGCTGTCGACCAACCCCTCAGTTCCAGGCTGTGAGCAATGCCTAAACTTGACATTACTTGAATAAAACAAAGAATACAGGGCTTGCATGAATAAGCAGATATTTGGTTTATATCACCACACAGAAATTCCACAACAGGAGACCTGTTATATATTAAAACTAGTCCTTGGCAATAAAATAAGAATAACTGGAGACTGACTTCATTCTTCTTCCAGCAAGACCCTCCTCACAGGCCAAACTTTTGTTGCATAACAACAACAAAGGAATTAATCAAAGAACAAGAGCACATAGGTGGGTGCCTGCTTCACATAACAGGGTGTCATGGGGGTGTGGATCTGTACTTCCTTCTCGATAGCCCCAGGAAATAGGAGATCCAGTATCGTATTTCAAATGATACCCAATGTTGAGCCTCTTGGTGTGTGGAAAAGGAAAGCTGGAACTGGAGTGCGGCCCACTGACTCGTGGAAGTGGGGCAATCCTACACAGCAAATGTTTATTTTGGAAGGTGTCCCTAATGGAAAGGTGAAGAGGGTTTACACTGAGGGGGAAGTGAACAAGCTTGAGAATGTCTACGCTTCTCCATCTCACACTGCTCCACCGTGCAGATACAGATGAACAGCAACACAGAAACACTCACCTCTTCTACTGCACAATGATGCCTCACTAGGACCTATTTGTGCCCCATCTGTACTGCCTGTGTTTGGTGAGTACTCGAAGAACAGTGGCTGTCTCCATCTGACTATATCGAGATGCAATTTTACTTAATTAGCACAGGGCCAGCGCAGCCTGGATACCGAGACTGGCGGGGGTGGAGGGGTGGGCAGGATGGGGTGGTGGGGGGTGAAGGGGTTGGGGGGTGCCAGGATTGAGACAGGGAAACTTCTTTTCAGGTGGAAGAACAGTAACCTTTATTTTGCCCTGAGCTAAAGCCTTTTATACTTTTGAGCAGCCAGGAGTCAAGATTAGGGCACTGTGTACTGGGACGCATCTGCAGAAGACCACCAGCCAGAAAGAACACAAATATCCTTGTCAATTACAGACCACAAGGAAGTTGCGCTGTCAGTCAGGGGGAGTGAGGGCACTTAGATCACAACAAATTAGTATATTAACACAGTCTTTCCAATGATCCCATTGTGAGCACTACTTTTTTAGTTCTTATGTTTAGGCTTTAAAGTGTGGGCTTGTGCACATGCATGTGATGCTCATGGACTTCAGAAGAGGCTATGAGGTCCTCTGGAACTGGATTTACAGTGATGGTGAGCACTGTGACATTGGTGCAGGAAATGGAACTCCTGTCCTCTGTAAGAGCAGTAGGTGTCTTAACTGACCCATCTCTCAGCCTCAGTGATCTGTTTTCAGTGCAATTAAATTAAGGCTCAGAGAGGTTAAGTCACTAATTCAAGTTTTCTCAGCTAGTGATTAGAGAACCACACTTAAAATGAGCAAATAGCCTCTCTCTCTCTTTCTCTCTCTGTCTCTCCTTCCCTCCCTCTATCTCTCTCTCTCTCTCTGGCCATGCCTACTTTAGTGTCTCTCAGTATCCTGAATTGCTTCCCAGCAACATTGTGAAATAACAGGAATACATGGTTTATTCCTTTAAGAAGTAGACAAGAATGAAAGAATGAACTTTTTCTATGGGAGTTATTTTAGCAGCACAATTATAGAGGGGGAACGAAATAAACAAATAAAGAAAATACAAAGTCAAACTTCTTGCTCCTTGGAAAAGGTGGGGACAATTTTGTAACCAGAGAACATGTCTCATCAGGAGCCGCATTATTTATGCTCAGTTGCACCACTGAAGCAAGTTTCCAAAATATGATGGGTTGGTTCCAAGATCTACTTATAAATGTTTACATATTCATTTGATCTAATCTTTAAATTTGTATTTATACTGTTGGAAAATTAGGTAATTAACTTAAGAGCCTCCCTTCCCCCAACATGATCTCTTCTGGACCAACTGCACATCACTCTGAGAATAAAACACAGACATTTTGAAACCTGAATTCTCCTACTGCATGTCCAAGTGAAAACATTTAACTGGGTTTTATAATCGCAAAGTCCCAGAGGTCTCTTACACATCTAAACCTCTAATCTTCTATCTTACATTCCTGTATCTTCCATGCCTATTCTGATAGTATTAAAAGAAAGAAAGAAACAAACAAACCAAAAAAAAGTGAGAGAATATAAACAGTATTGATCTAATGCATTGCTGCATTTACAGAACTCAGGACCTGCCCAACTTTCATATCTTCCCTAAATATAAATAAAAGATCATTCCTTAAATTGAAAACAAAAACAAAAATTCAAACTAAATGTTTCAGAAGGAAGCTCCACAGGGGAACAGATAAATATTTAATGAACAACTGACACATTTTTAAGGGAAAGACCTGGTAACGATTTCTGTTTCTTCCCATATATTTAGCTTTTAAAAAGTTTGAAAGACCTTTGTGTTTCCAGCAGTTCTTGATTAATTCATGGAGTTAGACTTCTTCTCTCTCTCTTTTTTTTTTGACAAAATACCTAAAATAACCAACGTAAGAGAAATGAGAACTTGTGTTGGCTGATGGCCCTGGAGACTTCTGTCTACAATGGGCTTGACCCTGCTCTGCTGGACCTGTATTGGAGCAGGGCATCACGGGAGGGAGCAGGTAGCTGAGCAGAACTGCTTACCTCACAGAGTCTGAGAAACAAGATAGTGGAAGAGCCAAGATCCCAATATTCCCTCCAAGTACCTGCTGATCAGTGTCTTAAATTATGCCTTGAATGTGTGAATATTGATGGTCATTTAAATCCAAACATAACATTTATCAAAGATTGACAGCTGCAAATAGACATATCTTAAACATGTACACATTATCATTGCCCTTGCTTTTACAGCCCAACCCCAGAGGTCATACTGGACAACTCACATGCTGTTAGATGTATGCAATGTCTTTTAGCACCCTTGTCTCTTCAGTAACTACACCTTAGAGCATCTCCTTTGATTTGATCTACCGAGGTCAGACTCTTGGCATACACACAGTTTCAGTAGTGTTCTGGTAATGTTCAGTATATCTTAGGAACTCAACCACTACAGAATGGTATGGACTCTTCAAAGGTATTCAACAATTTTTTCCATTAAATCCAAATAAATGAAACTTACTTCGATCAATTTGAACTCTCCCCCTTTCCTCCACATTGAAATAAAAGAGAGCTTGCCTCTTACAAAAACTAAAAGACAAAAACAACTTAAGCTCAGTAATAGGAAAACAAAAAAGGAACTGGATGTGCAATTTGTATCATTGTATGTATGAAGCATTCCTTAACAGATGGAGTCTCATGTATGCAAAGTTCTTCAAGCTGCTTGTGAGGCAACTCTAACAGGATTAAAAGGAGATAATGGGATTAAGTCTCAAAAATCAATAAGTATTTGTTTTCATATAAGCATTGCCTGCAATGTTACATTTTAATGTGGAATGAAATGTTTTCCAAGAGCTGAATGGTAAAATTTCATGCAACTCATTTAACCTAAAGACTAGAATTTTATATTTAGTAATATTTATTTTATCTTTAATGTGTATGCACTGCCAAAAATGATAGTACTTAATAACTTGCACTCCAATATATTAAGAAATACTTTTGTGGGGCTGGAGAGATGGCTCAAGAATTAAGAGAACATATTGCACTTACAGAAGACTCCAGTTCAAGACCTAACATCCATATCTGGCTGTTCACAGCTGCCTACAACTCCAGAGCTAGGGGATGCAGATCCTCTCCTGTACTTCCTGGGCACCTACATTCACATGTGCATAAACCCTGACCTCTGCCACCAACACACACACACACACACACACACACACATTTAAATTAAAAGTAAAATATTTTTCAAACTATTTTCTCTGCCTTTAAAATACATTGAAGAAGTAAAGAAGGAGGTGGAGTGAAGGTAGAGGAGAAAGATTCTCCTACCGCATCAGTCAGAGCTCTCTAGAGGACTAGACCCAGTAGACTGTGCATACATACAATTATAAAGGAGGGATTTATTTGATTAGAGGCTGGATGGTCCCCACAATGGCTGTTTTTACTCTAGAGGTAGTAGCAAGCTCTAGTTGCTGATTCTAGCAAGCTGGAAGCCTCAGATGCACCAACGATGCAGCTGCTGTCTGATAATGACAGACTCTGTAGAGACTCGCTAGTGTGAATCTGTCTCAAAGCCTGAAGAGGCTGCAGTGAAGCCTAATGTCCACAAGCAAACCCAACAGCCAAATACATTTGCTCCCTAAGAGTGGGGCTCTCACCTGCCACTCCTTCTTCTTCTTTCACTCCATCCGGACTTCCAGACGGCTGGCGGCACCGCCTACATTCATGGACATGTCCCTGTCCAATTATTTATCTACCTAAGGATAGCTCTCATGGACACATCCAGAAATGTGCTTTACTGACAGTGGAGCCAGCTTTACAATAGAGGTCAACCATCACACCCGCCTACATTGATCTCACTACAATCCTAACCCAAGCAAGAATTCTCTCTTCCTGGGATGTGCACAACCATGAATTCACCTTTGTAGGTCATGGGTCAATATCAGGTGACTTTCTCCATGGCCTTCTACTTATTTTTAGAGACTGTGCTTCAATGAGCCCTGCCATCACAAATTGGCTAGGTGGCAGACCAGCACACCACCCTGAGCCTTCTTTCTTCACATCCCCAGGCTGGATGACTGGCACATGCTTCACACCTGCTGTTCTGATCTCATCATGTGGCTGCTGGCGATCTGAACGCAGGTCCTTATCTTTTCGCAGTAGAGGTTTTGCCCATTAAGCTATCTGCCCACTACCTCAAAATATCTTTACTAATCTCCGACTTCCAAGAACATAATTTCTCTAGCAGAGCACTGCAGTGAGTGGCTAGATCTCTCTTCCCCCTTGTTCTCCACTGCATCTCCTTTCCTCAGAGTAGATATTTTGAAATGCTAAATCAGACCCATTGTGATTCTGTTCTATACAACTGAGTGATGGTTGTGATGGTTGCTTTTGGTTGTGTGACTGGATTCAGACCCTTCCAGGAGACGTGTCAGTGACAGTACCCCAGAGAGGTTTAATGAAGGTATAAATACTTACCCTGAGTGTGGATCACACTGCTCCATTGGCTGGTACTCTGGACTGAAGTTTTTTTTTTTTTCAGAGTGAAGCTGAGTACCATCATTTGTGTCTCTGCTCCCTGGCTGTGGATGCAACAAGACCAGCCTCTTCACATTCCTGCTACCACACCTTTCCTGACATGGTACACTTAGTGTGCGAGGCAAAGTAAACCCTTCATCCTGGTTGCCCACTGGGACTAGAAGGTGAAACCTGTTGCTGAAGGCACCTCACACCTTTGTAGAGTGATATAGAGACATCAAGCTGTAATCAGTCTAAAGACCTCCTCTGCTTGCGAGTCTCCATCATCTCAGAAAGTGCTGTGCTGGCTCCATCAGTAGTCTTACCCAGCTGGGAATCCCTCCAACTATTAGACCCACCTTGCAGACAAGATGTGCTGGTCCCGCAGCAGTAATGTGACTGCTAGAGAGGTAAACGGTTGGTTTTTGAGGCAACCTCCACCAGACAGAATTCTATGACATAAACCTGATGAAAAACCCACGCCTGGGGAGATCATGGACCCTAGTGGAGAACTGAACCCTGTTATGTAGATAAATTGCCATAGTGCCAAACTGACTTTTAAATATTTATGTTTGTGCCCAAAGACAAATGCAACTCTCAGTCTTAATGAGGGAAGTCTTCCTTTCTTCTAGTGAAAAGCGGTGAATGCAGGGATGCCTTGTGCACAAGATACAGAGAATAAGAGATGGAGGAGGGCTCAGTCCTTCTCAAAGCATTTACACTATCTCTTCTGATGCCCAAGGATTATTGTGGAAGAGGGACAGAAGGAATGCAAGAGAATGAGTATATGGGAAAGACTGTAAATGGTTATGTTCTAGGAAGACACAGGTACTCCAATCTCAAACACGGTAGCTGAAAACGCTTTTGCTGGTTCTACTCTATTGTGTCTGTCAACAGGTAGGTGTGGGGGTCAGGGTTCTGCCGTATCTGTCCCTCACTGCTGCTGAGTTACTCATCATTGATGGATTCAGGGTGAGGGGAATTGCTGCCTTCATTTGCGGACCTCCCGGTGGTTCTCCCAAGTTCTAAAGGACAGCCACAATCCAGTATTCGCATAAATTGCTCCAGTTAAACAGACTTGTAACTGGTTTACACATTGCTAACTGCAACTGGATCCTAGGGTCAAGCTCAGGTCTAGAGAGCCTGAGAAGGAGCATCAGGATTCCCATAACCAGAGTAGACCAATCATGAATCATCAGACTCAGATGAAAACATGGCCAAGGGCTCCACTGAGCTGTGCTCCACGGGATCAGGGAGACCATGGAAAACTGCTACCACCGTGCTCTCGGGGCTCTTGTGGATCTTGCAATCAATTTGTTGAGCCAAAAATAACAGAAATGAGTGAAACACCAAACTGTATAAAGAAAGAGAAAATTTTGTTGTATGAGGCAAGCGGGCTGTGTCCTGGCTGCCCTGCTAGCTTACAACCGAAATAATCACACAGAAATTGTATTAATTAAATTACTGCCTGGCCCATTATATCTAGCCTCTTCTTGGCCAACTCTCACATCCTGATCTAACCCATTTCTACCAATCTGTGTAACACCATGAGATCGTGGCTTACCAGGAAAGATTCAAACTACCGTCAGTCACAGGCAGGAGTTTCATGGTGTCTGCCACACTGCCTTCTTCGCAGCATTCAGTTTAGTCTACTCCACCTACCTAAGTTCTGCCCTATCAAAAGGCCAAGGCACTTTCTTTATTCAACCAATGAAAGCAACACATAGACAGAAGGACCTCCTACACCAAAATTTGGCTTTGTTGAGGCTCACAGGAAAGAAACAAGTTATATGCAATGCATTGCTAATGAAGGTACTGCAGAAGGCAGTTTTTCAGTTTGTCTTCAGATATGTGCCATGAGATTGAGAGAGAAAGAGAGAGCACCTTACTGAAAGACTGCTGGGGAGATGGCTCAGTGTTTAGGAACACTGGCTCAACTTGCACAAGACATGGATTCAATTCCCAGCACTCACTTGGTGGCTAAGAACTGTCTTAACTCCAGTTTCAGGGAATCTGATACCCTTTTTTGATCTCTATGGTTACCAAGCACACATGTGGTACAGAGACATACATGCAAGAAAAACACTCTTACACGTAATGGGTTTTATCTTAGAGAACCTGTAAGGCTGATTGACTGGGTAGAGCTTCCTGATGGTGGAGAGTCAGAGTACTATATCTCCAAAGTTAGCTTTTCCTGATTTGTCTTTGCTCCTGCTTACCTTCTCGTAAAAGCTAATTCCACCTCTGCATCAGCCCTAACATCCTTTCAATTATCAGGTAAAAATCTCAGAACATATTAACTTAACAAATCACTATTTTTTACTGACCCAAAAGCTAAAAATGTCAATAAATAGCATCTGAAACCTGTAATAGAGTGTCCTTGCTTTGCCATAGCCCAGATATTCCACCAACATATTTGAAAAGTTCTTTGATTTATGACTTGCTGCTGTTCTCTGACTCTAAAACTTCACCTAACCATGTACACCATTGGCTGTGTGATTTGGTACAATCTGCACCCTGATCCTGGGCCACAATCATGCAGACTTGGCCCTGGATACGTGATCTCGTATTCCCGTCCAGGTGGCAACTGTTTGACGTGGACAGATGGGAGGAAGACATGAGGTAGAGTGGGGGTTGAGTGAAAGGAAAGAAAACACTCAGTGAACACCAAGCAATGGCAAAATTCAAACCCAGTTGGCCAGTTACAAAACAGACTAAAACTACAGCCTCCATCCGAGGAAACTAAAGCCATAGAAATGTCATAGGAAAGACAACCCCTGTGTGACCTCATGTCATCTAAAGGACTCTGTGTCTTTCAGGGGCATAGTTGAAAGCTGTTGGTCTAACCCGGGTGTTTTCAGTGAATGAGAAATGCCAAGCCCAGAGACATGAATTGATTTCTTTGAGGTCACATGGTGACTTAAACGGTCGAGACAGAACTGGAGTCAGGATCTCTACTACATCAATATACTTTCTAAGTTTCAGGTGGTACAAACATACCCCCGCCCCAGACATTCGCCACCCCATAAGAGGAGCCCGTTGTCCTCATTCTGACCCGACTGTACTCCGCTATGGATGAGACACTTGTAAGTAGCAGAAATGTGTGCGAAGCTTGGGTTAGCCCACGTTTAAGGATGCTTAGACAGACATGTGTCAAGCAATTCATGGAGGGGAAACTGGTCAAGGAAATTGCAGCTATCTGTCTTCCCAATCAAGTGGATCTCTCATTGTAGATAGAATGGCTATAAAACAGAGAGCTTTGTTTCTGAGAAAATAATCCACTCGTGAATATTGTATTTGAGCCATAGTACCCACACTGCATGCTATTAAGATTTCTAATATTTGCAAGCCATAAAGGTTGCCACACTTTAAAGGATGTTATGGAGTATTACTACTGTTCCTTTACAGAAATCCATCTTTCCCTATTTATTCAACTGTTCATTCAACTGCACTGAAAATACTTTAAAGGCTTGTGTTGGAGTAAGCCAGAGGAAGGGGCAGGGTGCTTCATCCCACAGACAGCAAACAAGTATTTCCAACAAAGAGTCCATTTTGTACTGACCTCAAGCAGGTCCGCGTTCCTCAAGACTCTGCGTTTCCACGGTGCCTAAGACACACTTGTCCCGTTTTACACAGAATAAATAAAATACCTGAAAGGTCTGTGAATTTGGGGATGGGAAAGGCCTGAAACCCCTCAGTCTGAAGTATTAGGAATGAAGTCACAGCCCAGTTTTCCTTCCTGACCTCAGGCAGATGATTGGCTTTGGAGGGGACTACGACCTGCTCGGAGCAGTTCTCAATTCATGGTTGTTACATGTCATTGAACCGCAGTTCATGGTTCCATGTCACTGAACACAGAACAAAGCCCCAGAAAAGAGAGGCTGAGGTAAGAGGGGGGAAAGGTGTGTATCGAATTACACCCCGAAATCTCAATCTTTCCCAAACAAATGTAAATCCTTAGATGCCTCTGAATCACTCACTTTGAAAACCCAGCGGGGCCTTTCCTGGTCAGGTAGGACAGATTAAGCAACAATAACCTCTGCTTCGCTCAAATGACTTTCTGATGGGTCTAAGAAAACTTCTCTGGCGGAAACTTGGCCCTGCTTCCTTTCCTCTATGGAATTAGAGTGTCCTGGCCCCTCTCGATTCTGATGCTAGAAAAATCCAGAAAGAGAGCCAGGGAACTCAGAATAGAGGACAGGAGACAGAGTGTCTGGGAGCTGAAAGGGCTGCTTTTGGCCTACACTTTGGCCACTTTTGTCTGTGGTATTATGACACTGTTCAGATTTAGGTAGTCATCTGGTCAGAACCAAATTCACCTGTGACTTAGGTTTGTCAACACCTTGCCACCAACCTAGTTCTGGTAGCAATACATCTAGGACACAAATGCCCAAGGTGTACTTGGTGCAAGTGACACCTGTCACAGATTCTCTGTTTCCATGTGAAAGCCATTCAGTGGTAAACATAGATGAATCAGTAATCACTTTTATTTTTTAATCTGTTCTTTAAAGAACATGGAAGACGGAGAAAGGCTATGTTTCCCCAGGAGCAAATAAAGCTTTCTTTCCTTTAACCGCTCCTATAGACTTCTAAGTGGCCATCAGTTTGCTTGTTTGTTATTCCTAATTGTATTCTTTTATTCTTTTTTTTTCATTTGCTCACTCATTCTAACTTCTCCCATCTGTACTCTCTACAAAAATCTTTGAGAGTAGAACAGGAAGGCCTAATGTTGACCATGGGGGGAAAAATCAAAGCACATGACACTTGCCACCTGCAACAAAGAAGATTCTGAGACGGACTGGATCAACTGGAACATCACGGGGAAGAGTCTGTATGGAGTCACTGACCTTGAAAAATGGCACAGTGAACCACAGCAAAGAGATCAGAAAGGGATGGATAAGAACAGTAGCCACAAAGCCTTCTGGCTAAAAGCAGAAATATTTAGAATACCCAGAGAGTAGGATGGACCCTCAGGGCCAGAGGGGAAGAGTAAGGGATGGCTATATAGTTGGAAGAATAGGGACCAGTGAGGCCTGTTCTCCTACACACTGGTTCTCAACACACCATGCAAGGCCGTGCTTTAATCTCTCCTTTTAATCTCTAAACTGCCTTTGTCAAAGTGACTGGTGACCTCATTATATCTCCAGGGATGATTTTCAGGTTTTATTTTAGTGTCTTATAGGTCATCACTGCAACGAAGAATGGCCAGTGAGCTCCCTGCACCTTGGATACAGGCGATAAGGAGGGGCCTTCTCTGCAGAGATTCTAAAAATAATAGAAATGATCTGGTCAAGAATTATCAGCTTAGGATCACATTGTATGAAAAATTCTAAGCAACACTGATATAAAAATCTCTTCCAAAAACTCTTGCTGAAGAGCATTGTAGTTAGATTTACATTAAAGAATATATGAATATTTATGTAGGCTGCTGTATGACATATCATGTGTACATTACTATTAACTCTCTTAAAAACACCATTTATTTTTGCTTTTGATTTCCTTGTGTCTCTGTGTATATATGCCATATTGTGCAATTGCTCTTGTAGGCTTGAAGAGAGAATTAAGTTTTAAGCTGTTTTGAGCTGTCAGATGTAGGTACAGAGATTGGAACTTGGGTCCTCTAGAACAATAGGAAACTGTTTTCACTGCTTAGCTGTGTTTTCAGCCCCAAATTTTTAATAAATATACATTCACAAATTCTTAAATATGTGATACATACCGGGAAGTTGATTTCTGGAGCTTTCAGTTACACTGCCTACTCAAGACACATAAGAACTCAACTACACACTCAACTACATCTGATCATGACATACAGCCTTTCAGGTTTCCTCCTACATACCAACCTGTCTCTTTTGTAAATTGGTAATTATTTAATTAATAATGACTTGCAATCACTGAAGCTAACTTTGGGCTGAGTTTATCTCCAATCTTGGGGTACACAATCCAGTAGCAGGAAACCTATGTTTCATTGATGGAGCCAAAATAAACAAGGGCAGTTCAGAGACAGTAAAGACAAAGATACAGAAACAGGTTGATTCTAACACTTTGCTACCAATAGGAGATATATTTTTTTCAATAAGTGTTTGAAATTGAAACAACAAAGAAGTATAAACTATAAGAAGTGCTTTTATTGGCTTGGTTGATAGGGATGAACTAAAATTCATATCTGAAATAGGTACCAAATTTGGATGAAACCCTTAAAATAGAAGACTTTTCTTCTAAAAAATGTGTTCACTTTCAAAATAAAGAAAAGATTAAGAAAAAATAACTGCTAATTTATCTCTGTTTATAACATAAAGGGCTTCATCTTGTAATAGAAATACTGAGCTGAAAGGGTCACCTGCACACTTGGTGCGCCTTTGGTCAAGGTGGCATGTAATGAGCAAGCCCCTCCCCCATCTTTCCACATTCCTTTTCTGTGGTCTTCCATGATACACATTTCCTCAACTTTTCTTCTGTTTGCTATGTCTTTTGCAAGATTCTTACTCTTCTTTCTTCAAAATACAAAATCTATTAAGGTCCTGTGTGAGTTACTGCTTCTTAACTACAAGGTCTCTATTGAAATTATCCTACCTACTATAAGTTATACTTTACTGTACAAGTGTGCTTTTAGGCTGTACAGTGTGCTAAGAGACTCCTTCCTTCCTTCCTTTCTTCCTTTTCCTCTCTCTCTCTCTCTCTCTCTCTCTCTCTCTCTCTGTATATTTCTTACAAGCTGCTTCTGACTTCATTTTGGGAAAGAATGACAACTACATCCCTGTGTGGCCCTAGAAATCACAGCTCTGTCAGGGATCACCCATCCATGATAGACAGATACATGATTTCATTCCTGGGAGTAGAAACGGAGCTGCCATATACATCCATTGAGGAGAAGTGAATCAGAAAGGGCACACAGGTATATTAATTTCACAACAGGACTACCAGAACTTATCCTGCCAGCCATACTAAGGAAAGAGTGTAACTCCCTCTCCTGCACCCCGTAGAGTGATAGACAGTTGACACTGCAATGGCGTGGTCTCGCCACAACCTGTCACCTGATACCATCACCCAGCGGAGCTCAGCTCCACATTGTCCACTGCTGCCTAGCCACCTGTTTGTCCATCTGAATTTGGATGTCACTTGCTGTTTCTCTTTTCAGACTATGATGGATGTTTACCTTGTTAGCTGAATTCTGCAGCTTCCTTCTCAAACCTGACTCCAGTTTGTTATCTTCTTCAGTACAGACTTGTTCTCAGTCCACTTGAAACACCTTTAAGTCTCTTTCCTTTGGTTACCACCATATGTGCGTATGACACACACATGCACAGAGAGACAGACAGACATAGGTGTGCTGGATGACTTGAGAATTGATATTAGTAATTAAGATATAGAGAAAGAGCTTCTCCTCAGCCAGGCTACCAAATAAAATAGATTTTATGACAAATGGCTATCACTGAAACTGTTAAACCACTAAATTAAAAAAATTGAAGGAAGGCATAGATACATTTGTCTATATTTCTGGCAAGCCGGCATGGTAAGTTTGCAATGGTTCCTGAGGGATCTCTTTGACTTCCATAATCGACTGCCTGTGAGCAGACAGATCCCAAGACTTTAATTTTGGCCAAAAACCTCTTTTGTGAAATCGCTTACTTATCCAGCTCTGATGTGGGATTTCCCTCTGTATGCTGTGAATATGTTTATTGCTATTGGTTAATAAAGAAACTACTTTTTGACCAATGGCTTAGCAGAATAGAGCAAGGCAGGAATTCCAAGCAGAGAAAAGAAGGTGGAGTCAGAGAGATGCCATGTAGCTGCCGCAGGAGACAGACACCAGATGAAACCTTAACAGTAGGCCACAAACACATGGTGATACACAGATTAATAGAAATGGGTTAATTTAAGATATAAGAGTTAGCCAGGAATATGCCTAACCTATTGGCCAAACAGCATTGCAATTAATATAGTCTCTATGTTATTATTTCTGGCCTGGGTGGCTGGGAACAACCAAGCAGCCTCCACCAACACAATTCTTTGTTGACTATCTCTTAAAACTAATTGAGATGCATCCAATTTAGTATCTGAAATTGAGTTCATTAGCTTCACTGCTTGATAACTTTGGAAAACTAGAAGACATCCTTAGAAGGTCCTTTTCCTTTTTCCCTGCTGTCTCCTCCATCACCAAATCTTCCCAACATATCCCACAAACACCCTTGCATTACCCACATCTCTCCATCTTCAGCATCAGCCATTACCTCCACTGGTGTGTATGCGTGTTTTCTCACCTCAGTATGTTCAACGATTGTCTCCTATGTAACGGTTGGGAGACTTTAATATTGATTGCATCACATCAACTATCCAGAGTACCTCCATTTAATGACCTCTATATTCCTTTACTATAAGATCTACAGCAAAAGATCTCAGTCACTGTGATACCATTTCAGTTATTTTAATGTGTCAGGTCTCTACACACACACACACACACACACACACACACACACACATATATGCACACCACATCTTTCAGCACTAAGGATCCTGTGCAGGACCTTGAACACAGGCAAGTGCTGTACTAGTGAGCTATGGTAATGCAAACCCAGGCCCATGTTTCAGGGTTTCTGTTCTGAATGCTTCTGTTTACTACGGTCTAAGGCCGTGGTTTTCAACCTGCAGGTCACAACCCATTTGAAGTGTTGCATATCAGATATCCTGCATGTCAGATATTTACATTACGATCCATAACAGTAGCCAAATTATGCAGCAACCAGATAGTTTTCGGTCAGGTGTCACCGCATCATGACTGTAGTAAAAGGTCGCAGCATCAGGAAGGTTGAGAAGTACTGTTCTCAGGAAATATTATTTTTCTCACGAAGTGTAACTGCCATTCACGGTTTGGTTTGATGCTTTTCCCACTGGACATTGTCCCAAAACTAACTGGTGAATCGTTTGACCTCTCCAGTTGGCACAGACACCAGCTCTGTATTAGTCTTTTCTATTTCTAGAACTCTGCACAGTGCTGTTACAAAGTGGATGCTAGCAAGTATTTTGTTGGAGGAATGAATATATGTATGAATTGCTTTTCCTCTGACTAGAATTTCTCTGTACCATGGATCATGGCTGTTTTGCCCATGGCTTACAACATCAATTGTTCCATTTTGACTTATTTCATTCCTAGAGAACTTTTTATATGTTTTATTATTCATAATCATATTAATGATTTATTTCAGAATGTATTATAGTATAAAAATGATACATGCTAAATGAAATCTGGCAGGTTTTATTTTTCACCCTAAGGAAGGAAGTGGGGGATATAAATACCTTTAAAATCTACCATGCGGTGATGGAACACAGGGCTTTGGGCCAACCTTAGAATTCTCCTTTTCATTTTACATCCACACACCGACAGAGATGATCATTCTAATTCTCTCTTGGTTCCAAGCTTCACAGAAGAGGTTTGAGTAGGGTATTTTCCGATTACAAATGAAGGCATACATAAAACTTGCAAAGCCTTAAGGAGGGCTCCTCTAAAGCCTGAGGCTGATGGTTGGAAGGGGGCTAGCTCCTTACATTGGCTAGTTGGGACAGCTTTGTTTTCCTGTTTATATCAATGGTGTGGCTACCACTAAGGCAGCGGCCTGGTGTTTTCGTAGAGCTAAGAGACAACTAGCTACACTGGTCAGCCGTGCTGACCCCACACAGAGCTGACAGCAGAGGTAACAGGTACCAGGCTGGGGCTTCCCATGGGCTGTGGGCTCTTCTGATCAGTGTGTCTTAGCTGGCAGATTTTGAACAGTGGGTATGCTCTAAATGTGTCAGGGTATATTTTTCAAATGTCACTGCAGATTCATTTGGTATGCCTTGCCTTTTTTAGGCTTTGACAATAAAGGGACAGTTTTCATGAAAGAAGGAAAGGGGAAGCCAATGGGCACTGATGTTTTATGACATGCTAGGAGCCACAGTGAGATTAACCTATTTCTTTAGGATCTTTGGGGCTCTGTTATCTGGGATTCCTTGTGTTTTTTTCCATTCCTTGACTGCAATTCTATCTCCAAAGGGGGAAGAGTCAAGCTATACTTTCATTATGTGTTATGAATATGTATGTGTTATGTGTTACCACATACATCAAAGTGTATGCCTCAGGGAGGACCTTAAGAAAATAGAGCACGCAGCAGTCTGGGGTGTGTCTCTGTGTGTGTGTGTGTATGTGTTTGTACACATGCATGTTTATGTATGTGCATAAGAATCTCAGCTTAGATTCTATATTTAATAAATACCTTATAATAATACCTAATAATCTAATAAATACCTTATAAATAATAAGCACAAGAATCTCATCTTTGCTTTATGGTTGTTCCAGGACAGCAAACACATGGTACCTACCCCCACCCCCCACACATACACAGGGCACAAATCTCCAGGGGACTTTGTACATGCATGCTTCCCAGAGCCAGTACCAACCCGAGAAAGCTGCTTGAGGGATAGAAATGGATTCTTTCATATTTTGTTTCTATTTCATAGAGTAGGAAGTGATAGATTCTGAGGCCAAAACCAAAACCAACAGAAATTTTCAGCGGCTTAAAATAACAGAAATTGATATTTACAATGTTCTGCAGACTAGCTGTCTGAAGTCAGTGTGAGTGGCCAAAGTCAAGGTGTCAGCAGGCCACACACCCTGCAGAGTCACGAACAGACACTATATTCCTCGCTTCTCCCAACCTGGGCTGACTCTGGGCATGCCTTGGCATGTGCGCCTCAAACAGCTATTCTAAGTTTCCACAGTCACACTGTCTCCTCCCCACTGTTTCTTCCTATAAGAAGACTGGTGATTGCACTTAGGACCTGTCTGGCTTATTAATACTATGTATTCTATCTGAAAACCTCAACCTGGATTACATAGCTATACAAGATATATCAAATATACAATACACATATTTATCATATCTACAATATAGGGCATGCATCTATATTACCTACTAAGATCACTTTGTAGGCTCAGATGGTGTTTGGAGGCCCTATGCCCCCTACTGCATGTGATGAGGGCACTGCTTCACTAAAATCCAGTTTCATCTGGGGTTCAAGCACTCCAACGAAACAGTAATACTTAAGACCATTTTTATTCAACTGAACCAAATAAAGTTAATTAATGTAACCAAGGATGGAAAACATTTAGTTTTATCTTCTAAAATCAATTTTTCTGGAAAAAAATCAGAACTGCAATATTCAACAGAGTGTGTGAAAAGATATTTTTCGCTATCTTATGCATCAATAGCAATGGGAAATGGGATACGGGAGGATGAGGCAGAAGGATTAAAAAATTGAGGGCAGCCTAAACTACGTAGTGAGATAATTCCTTAGCCCCCCCAACAATACATGTGCACACACAAAGAGAGGATAATGTAACTATAAAACATCACAGAGAGATTTAATTGGCACGACAGACAAGCCACCACATTAAGTTGATAGAAAATTGTGACAAATATGAGAGAATGTGCATGTAGGATTTAATTGAAATAATAATAGTATTTGTTTTGCTCAAGAGTCTGTCATTATGGCACGGCTTCGAAGGAATACTTCTTTCCATTTCATTTGACATTGGCTAAAGCAGCCTTAAAGGAATCATCCAAAGCTTGCTTACTCATGACCGTAACTGATATGTTGGAGAGAACAACTACACACAGGCTTTCATTGTGACCTAGCCTTTCTCACAGTATGGTGGCTGGGGTCCCAGGGCCAGTGGCTTAAGCATGAGAGGCAACAGAAGCTGCTGCATCACCTGCTATGACAGCCTTATGGGCTAGGCAGTGCTACTTATGCCATAATCTAGTCACCAAGGCAGTCACAGAGTTTGGCCGGGTGCATGGAGAATGAAAAGTATGACCCTGCTGAGGAATATCATGTCTCCATTTTTGGAAAACAGAGTCTGCCGCACAGGACACAAGCTCCAAACAGAGTGTGATTTTCACAATGTAAAGCACATGCATAATTATTTAAAAGATTAAAAGAAAATAATAGTACTATTTCATATTAATAGAGACAGTATTCAATCTACTGATGGTAGAATTGTATCTCAATGTTTTCCTCACATACTCTTCTGAAATTTTGTTAGTTTTCAGAAATGGGTACAGTTGATATGATTAAAAACATAAACATACTTGGAAAAGGGAGGAGGTGGACACCAATTCGTCTAACTCACTGATCAGAAGACATCATATTCAGGATATCAAGGTCATTTTCAGACCACAATTCTGAAACCCAAGCAGATTCACTTTCATTTTTAAGGATCTTTAAATTCAAGATTTTAGATTCAAAGGCTTGTATTCTAGATCCCAAGGCTCCTCCTTAAAATGGTTAGAATGGCAGACACTGTATATCACGCTGGAGGTATAATGGCTCCTGTTTCCTTCCCGCTCCTAGTTGCCTCACTCATAAATCAAAGAGTCTCCTGCTCCTTGCTTGCTTCTCTCTAGAGACTAGTGTTGGGAACATGGGGAACTGAAAACCCTGGAGAAGCTTCTGGAAAATCTGATTTGGAAAAAAGTGAAGTTTGAGATAGGATCAAGGGATTATTGTTGTGTAGTGGGGACCTAAGAAGGAACATCAGGATGTCGGCTCTGATTGAAGTGAGGCTCAGATGGCACTGGAAGAGCTTGGCAGAGACAGAGATTGCTCTTGACTACAGCAATGCTGTGAAAATATACGAGAAAGAAAGAAGGAAACAGAGCCATCACCCAAGGTCAGCATGTTAGGGTGGAAGAGAAGTTTCTCCAGATGAATGAACAAAGCAGCAAACATCGAGTTCTCAGAATGGTTCCAACAACAATAAAAAAACTTTCATGAGCTAGATTCTGGTAATCCAGAAATTGCCAGCAAATATTGAAACAGAAATCATTTCTTCAGGGGAAGAATTCAAGGACAGTGTCCTAAAATGTCTGTTGTAGGAGGCTGCTTGTGTGTTCCTGGCTGCCCAGACTCCAAAAATAACCACACAGAAACTATATTATTTGAAGCACTGTTTGGCCAATAGCTTAAGCATATTTCTGGCTAACTCCTATATTCTAAACTAACCCACCTTCATTAATCTGTGAATTGCCACGTGGCTGTGGTTTTCCAGCAGAGTTTTGGCATGTCTGTCTCTGGCAGCAGCTCCATGGCATCTTCTGACTCCACCTTCTTTTCCCCAGCATTCAGTTTGGTTTTCCCCACCTTGTTCTGTTCTGCCCTGCTCTGATATAGGCTCAAAGCAGTTTCTTTATTAAACAATGGTATTCATAGCATACAGAGGGAAATCCCACATCACCTCCCCTATTCTGTTTAAATAAAAAGGAAGGTTTTAACTTTAACACAGAAAAATTACATATAACAAAACAGGTATTAAGCAAGAGCTACAGTTACAATATTTATATCTACTTTATCTCTTATCACAACTAAGAAAAACTATAATTATCTATTCTTCAACTCCAGCAAAGACCCCAGAAGGATATACTATTACCTAAGTTAACAGGAAGTGCATTGTAAGCCACTTCCTAAACTTTAGAATTGACAGACATATCTTGCTGCTTAGACAGTCACTCAAAGTTCTTCTATAACATTGGAGTATCCATCTTCAGCCTACTGGCCCATAATATCCTGTAGATTTTTCTACGAAGCAGGACATTTCAAAGACAATTCCACCTATATTGGCAGTTTGTTAATCACTTTCTTCTGAGTTCTGTAGAATGTCTTGCAAACTCTTTTATGAAGCAGCAACCCTGAAAGACAGTCTCACCTTTATGCAAGTTCAGCAGTCATTTCTCTGTGGGTCCTACATGACCAGTTCATACAGTATACCATCAAGCAGTTCAGGCAAGAGCAGTCTCTTGTTCAAATGGCCAACAAACCCATAAGGAGCCTCTTCAAAGCCCATCATCCTCTTGAAGTAAATTGGTGCTGCTAGAAGAAGATGTGTCTCATTGTTGTGAAAAGTCCTAAGTTCTTAAAACATTTTAAATGCCATATTCTGAAGGTCTCTGAAAGATTTGAAGAATACCTATATAACTGAAATATATCTCTATATATCTAGAAAAACCAACATGACTACAAGCTTTATTATTGTAGATGACTGTCTATTAACCTATATTTCTTAATTATACTTTTTTTTTTTGGTTTTTCGAGACCATAGGGTTTCTCTATGGCTTTAGAGCCTGTCCTGGAACTAGCTCTTATAGACCAGGCTGGTCTTGAACTCACAGAGATCCGCCTGCCTCTGCCTCCCATATGCTGGTATTAAAGGTATGCACTACCACTGCCCAGCTAGGGCAACATTATTTTTTTAAATGAGCTTTACAAACACAATAACTTAATCAAGAGCAGAAATATATACATATAACAAAACTGTATTAAATTTGTATCAATAAACCAAGATCTACATCAATACAAATCTCTATAGCATATCCCCCTTTAAATGTAAACAAACATTTATAAACAATCATTTAGGAAATTTGGGTGTAGTTCTCTCCAAACTGCTTCCTGCTTTTTGTTGGGTAAAGTATTTTTGAGGGTGCTTATGGTGACCTTACAGAGGGTCATGGTCCATCAAACATTAGTCTGGAAGCAATCTACAGGTTCTCATCCTCTCTGGAAACAAAAGAAGAACCTCTTTTCTAAAGCAACATGTCCTTAGTCCCAAATTTTAAAATCAAGATACCTGTAAAGTATATATGTTGGTTACTTAGCTCCTTCACAGTCAAAAAATTCAAAGAAAACACAATAATATACATAATCCAGACTTTCTGTATATATTCCACCTTTACGTGGCTTATTTTTCTTACTCAATTACTTTTTCTACAAGTTTAATATTTATTTTATTATTTTTACTCCTTTAAGCTATGACTGTTTGTACTATTTTATATTACATTTACTGCTTCTTTACTGTTTTTTCTCTGTCCCAAGCCTATGTATATTTTTTAAACACACTATGTCTCATCTAGAGGTCTTTTATGTCTGAATCTGTCCTTATTGTATATCTGTAATCCTTTTCTGACCAAGAAGGCTTCTTAAAATGCTAAGCACTTCTTAAAATCCTAAGCAGTGGCATTTCTAGGGCAAATATGGTCCTGCCTGCTTGCTCCATCCAGTTCATGATGGCGGAAGTCTGTTCACTGCCTCTGAGGGTCATGCACTTTGCCCCATTTTTAGGAACATAGCAGGTCTATATTGTCATTAAGCAAGTCATAGCACTCTGCTCACAGAACCCATTTAATTGCTCAGTCTCCTGAAAGAGCCAGAGTTTGTGCTGGTAGCACAGCCCAGGAAGCCACTGTTTCAATACCATGTGGCTTTTTTCTGCTACTGAATTAGAAAGACCTTCTTAAAGGAGCTGCAGCATGCCATCGGCAAACAGAGCTCATCTGAAAAAAAAATGCAACTAAACTTTGTTTTATAGTGTCTAGAATTCCTTTCCAAGCCTTCTCAGGTTTATGTGGATTTACCTAGCACACACTGGAGCACCAATTTGTTGTAGGAGGCTGCTTGTATATTCCTGGCTACCCAGACTTCTGAAATAACAATACAGAAACTACATTATTTGCAATACTGTTTGGCCAATAGCTTAAGTGTATTTCTGGCTAACAATCATATCTTAAACTAACCCATCTCTATTAATTTGTGTATCGCCATGTGGCTGTGGCTTACTGGCAAAGTTTTGGCATGTCTGTCTCTGTTGGTGGCTCCATGGCTTCTCCTGACACTGCCTTCTTTTTCCCAGCATTCAATTTAGTTTTCCCCACCTAGCTCTGTTCTGCCCTGTTCTGATATAGACTCAAAACAGTTTCTTTATTAACCAATGGTTTTCACAGCATACAGAGGGAAATTCTACATCATTTATCTTTTGAATTAAAATTTTCTTTACGATGTTGTTTTAGGCACAGTTCTATTGCTGTGAAAAGACACCATGACCAAGGCAACTCTCATTTTTAAAAAAAGCATTTCTTTGGGACTTGCTTATGGTTTCAGATGTCTAGTCCATTGTTATCATGGTGTGGAGCATGGCAGCAGGCACACAGGAAGGCAGACATGGTGCTGGAGAAGTTGCTGAGAGCACTTTCTGATCCACAACAGGTAGAGGGACACTGGGCTTGGTATGGGCTTTGAAATCTCAAAAACACACCTCTTCCAATAAAGCCACAACTTTTCCTCATCCTTCCCAAATTGGTCACTGACTGAGGACTAAGCATGCAAACATATGGGCTTCTAGAGGTCCATTTTCATTTAAATCACCACAGATATATTTAGATTCAAATGGAATATTCTACTCTGAAACTGGAAGAAACCTTGAAAAACTAAGATAATAAAATAAAGTATGATAGATAAATATTTACATTGGATCATAAGTTAATACCACTATGTTTTTATACTGAGACTAGATGAAAAGCATTTATTCTCATGTATTTTGAATTCTATGTTGTCAGAAATGTCAAACTCAATGTCTTGCTAGATGTGCTCATCTTCCTTCTAGTTACCCTGAAAAGCTGTCTCACAAACTAAGTCTCTTCTTAAAGTTAGAAAATATTGCTTTCTATCCTCAATACAAGGTAATTTTTGCTTCTGGACACTATTTTCCATAGTTGAAAGAAGAAAGGTAAACATCAAGTATACTCAAATTTAATTTAGTGATTAAAAAGTTAATAATGTGCACTAGAAAACAAAGTATTGAAATGTATCAGTGAAAATTTATGATCATTATTTCAGCACTCATTTCACCATTTTGGTGTAGGAGGTCCTTCTGTCTATGTGTTGCTTTCATTGGTTGAATAAAGAAACGGCCTTGGCCTTTTTATAGGGCAGAACTTAGGTAGGCAGAGAAGACAGAACTGAATGTTGGGAAGAAGGGCAGTGTGGCAGATGCCATGAAGCTCCTGCCTGAGACTGACGCTGGTTAGAATCTTGCTGGTAAGCCACAGTCAGGTGGCAATACACAGATTAATGGAAATGGGTTAAATTAAGATGTAAGAATTAGCCAATAAGAAGTTAGAGCTAATGGGCCAGGCAGTGATTAAAATGAATACAGTTTCTGTGTGATTATTTCGGGTGTTAAGCTAGCTGGGTGGCCAGGAAGAATGAACAAGGGACCCACTCCCTACAACACCATTTTCTTTCCCTTCTGCTGTAACTATCCCATTGATAGTTAGAGGTAGTAAACTCTGCAGTGAGGACAGGGTAGAAGAAAGCCTCTGCTGATTCAGGATGGACAGGTATCACAAATATGAACTAGAACTGTGTGGATCATAGTCATCAAGTGTCTGGGGTTACGTAATACTACAACTGAATTTAGCCTATTCTGATACAGCCAATGAACCTGACAGATTTGGAATGACAGTTAAACTTCACTTGATCATCAAGAAGCTGGGAAATTTAAACTACAGAAAGACTGGACTTTCTGTAAGGTATTTTAAAAAGAAGAAGAAGAAGAAGAAGAAGAAGAAGAAGAAGAAGAAGAAGAAGAAGAAGAAGAAGAAGAAGAAGAAGAAGAAGAAGAAGAAGAAGAAGAAGAAGAAGAAGAAGAAGAAGAAGAAGAAGAAGAAGAAGAAGAAGAAGAAGAAGAAGAAGAAGAAGAAGAAGAAGAAGAAGAAGAAGAAGAAGAAGAAGAAGA